>BCLH01000231.1:28339-84145 GCA_001602315.1 Zoysia pacifica
TCCTTTTATAGGCGGCGAGGCAGCCGGAGGAGCGGGGCGCGGCGGCGACCGGTCAAGGCATAGTTGGTGGCGGCATTTACTCGGCGTGGGCGCGACTTTCCTGTGCGACGCGACGGCGTGACTCGAGCTAGGCGCTGTGGGTGACGCACGGGAGCAGGTGGCATGGGCGGAGCTCCGTCATTCGGCCGGTCTCCGTCGAGCGATGGCGACGCGTCAGAAGCCAGTGACGTCAAGCTCGTGCAAGGATGCGACACGGCGAGGCGGGACGGGACGGGCAGCACTGTGCGTGACGAGGAAGGTGTGACGTCGGGCTCGCGCGGCGACGCGGCGGGGCAGAGCTTCGCCGGGGCGACGAGCGCGGCAACGGCAACGGCTTAGGGAAGACGACGCTTTCTCGAGTCGGGCTGTTCGTCACGCTGGGCCGTCCACGCCCGGCCCGGTTGGGAAAAGATAGGGGAGGGGGCGGTGCGGCAGGGCAGGAAGCGGGAGGCGGCGCGGCTGGGCCGGAAAACGGTCTAACGCGGAGATTTGGTTTTTCTTCTCTCTATTTTTTTTGAAAGCAACTCCAAATTCAAATAAAATCAAATAAATTCGAATAAATTCTGAAAAAAGGAAAATTTCCACCCAAGCACTTATCAAGATTCAAATTTTAAATTTTAAATTTCTCCTTTTTGAATTATTCATTATATGAGATTTTTCCATTAAAATAAAATAAAAGAGAGGTGTAAAATCGAAAATCGCTAGAAAGGTTTATTATTTAGTTGAAATTTTTGAGGGTATCACAATCATAAGTGCTTAGCGAAAGGTGTCTTCCTGCAGGAAATCAGTGAAGAAGCCAACATGACCGCGTATACGAAGAATTGGGTATCTCTCTTCATGCGTTGACAGAAATTACAGCAACACACATACAAGGAAGCTCAACATCCGGATCAACAACACTGACTTGGTGGTGTTGGTTGACTCTAGATCGACACATACACTCATCAATGAAGCTACTGTCCAACATCTCAGCCTTGAGATCATCCAGTGGCCGGGACTTTCAGTAATTGTTGCTAATGCGGATAATGTCACCAGCTGCAGCATCTGTGTCGTGGCACTAGCAAACATCCATTGGGAAGAATTCTCAATTGATTGCTATACATTACCACTGGATGTGTTTGATATAATTTTGGGAGTTCACTGGCTGAAGGCATTGGGACCTATAGTATGGGATTTTGCCAAACTGCTAATGACTTTCTGTCTAGCCGGGCAATCTGTCAGTTGGCATGGACTCAGAAGCGGGACTACAATCTCTAGTATCATGATGAATACTGTTGATCTGATAACAGCTTTCTTGGATACATACAAAGAGATTTTTATGGAGCCAACATGGCTGCCACCAAGCTGACACCATGACCATCGAATTAACTTGCTCCCAGACACCGCACCAGTGGCAGTACGACCATATCGCTACCCACAGCTTCTAAAGATGAAATTGAACACCAATGTGAAGCCTTGTTACTGCAAGGTATCATACAATGTTAGCTTCTTGACCTTTGAAGACCCCTAAAAGGTATGAATTGTTTTGGTGGAACCACAGGTAACCCGTATGATTGTAGGTTCCACCCGCTGTATCTCTACATCAAGATGGGGGCTTCCACGATGGTTGACCAGAACAATCCCTATAAGAGAAGTTCGGTGGAGATGGATCAAGGTTAAATATAGTGAGCCAAGTGTGGCTTTGATTTCATAGGCTTTGAGTCCACAGGATCACTGGTACTATAAAAGGGGTTGAGTCTTGTTCTCTTAGGTCTTACCCAGTTCAAGGGGCTTGGAATTCTCTTAGGAACCTCAGAATGCACTTAAGGGGTAGAGGAAGTAGTTTGGGTGAAGTTGAGGACAAGATGGATCGAGAACTCCAAGTTTTATATTCAGCAAGAGTCACTAGAATGTCCGATGAGGTTACTGAACGTTCTGCTGAGCTAGGAGATCATAGTCCACAAGAGGAGTTTCTAGAGCCAGCAAAGGTGGAGTCACGAGACAGTCCGGTGGTCAGAGATCGGGCACTCCGATGCCCTTGGAGATGAAGTCCATAGAGGTGTCTATAAGAATCCAAAAGAGATGGTTCACTGAACGGTCCAGTGAAAGTATACATCGGATAGTGCGATGACATAAGAAATGAATTCCAGAGAGTTTGTTTCTTCAATCTATAGAAACATGGAGTCACCGGAGGAGACAGATTTATGATTCACCCTTCAACGGTTGTTTTTGGGTTGGTAGCCTATATAAACTATGGAGAGAGACATTGTGCGGTGTGCCTGAGATCTGATAAGTTTAAGGAAACTTTTGGAAGGCCAATGGACACTAAAGAGAGAGCACCTTGCAAGATTGAAGATCCTAAGTTTTAGTTGGAGAGTAACAAAGAGCATTCATCCACCCCTTAGAGTGAGTGAGGCTTTAGAGGAGTGATCTTGGCTTGTTACTCTTTGTTTGGCAGCCTAGACCAGTTAAAAGTCAGTGATCAAGATTTCAAATGCTTGTGAAAGATGTTGCTAAGTTTATGAGCGATTTTAGATCCCCCACTTGAAAGAGACACCAAGAGGGAGCGCCCGAGCCTTGGTGGTTTGCTCTTGCGATTGAGTACTATATGAGACAGCAGGAGACGCCAAATTTGAAGCATACTCTAGAAAGCACCATTCCGAAAATGGCGGGAGGGATCAAATCTCCGATGGGAGTGGTCCAACGAGGAATAGAGGAAGAAACCAACCTTTCGAGACCTCGAGTAAAATCACTGAGCATTATTTTCTCTTTACTCCTTTACTTTCTGCATTTTATGTACTTACTGAGCAGTATGATAGGTTGTTCTTGCGATTTCTCTTGGTGGCTATCATACTTAGTGTTTGCTTGCTTGCATTTCATTTTAACACTAGCTTGTGGGTCTTGACCTACTAGGCTTGCGTAGGTTGCTTGGTCGTTTGAGTCCCATAGTCTATTTTGTATTGAAATTAGAATTACATTCGACCACTAATTCAACCTCCTTTTTGGTGCCCTTAATCTTTACAAGTGGTATCAGAGCTAATTGCTTAATTTCAAGCCAACTTGAGTAAGGATGAAGAACGAGATGGAACATTCGATGGGGATGATTACTCTTATTGGAACCCTAGGTCAATTGATGGGAAGGCATGGCCCAAAATGCTACAAATGTGAATAAGCGACTTGATCCTGCTTATATAAAATTCAATGCGAAGGCCAATAATGCCATATTTGGATGCATTTTTGAAACTATTTTGTCTAGGATCAAAGCATCTCTCTCCGCTCATGATATATAACTTCAATTGTAAAACATACATGAGGGCAGCATCGAGGCCAAAGAAGAGCATAGAATAGATATGACTTGATTTCCATGCAACCTATAAAAAAGTTAACGATGTTTTCACTTGTGTGCATATTGTAGTTGAGGAGATCAACGCTTTGGGCCTCAAGACCAAGATTGAGGATGTGGTGGTCATGAGGAAGATATTTAGGTTGTTGCCACCTACCAACAACTTCATTGTGACATGCCTCTTCCAAACTGAATTGGCAAGCACCTCAATTGATTTGAGAGATACATGTTGCGGCCCTCCATTAGCACTCAAGCTACATAGAATATTGCCTTAGAAGTGGAAGAATCACCCAAGGGCAAGAAGAATAAGGTAGAGGAAGATGAGGATGATGAGAGTGACAACGAAGATCTTGCGCTTCTCATGAAGAAACTCTTCATTGAAGAGGAACTCTTGATGCTTCAATTGTGACAGAAAAGATCACTTTACCAAGGAGTGCTCCAATCCGAAGAAGGAGAACAAGAAGCAACCATCTAGTGAGAGTGATGACGAAGAACAAGAGTATAAGTTCAGGAAAAGTTCTTTGTCAAGGAGAAGAGCAGAAGTAAGGAGAAGAGGAAGTCACCGCACAAGGCTGACATTGTTGGTGAATGGCACATCGGTGATGACTCCGACTCCTCTTCATTTTCAAGTGGAGAAGAACTTGCCGGGATAGCAATGACTAGTTCCGACACCAAGATTTCACCACCACCTCTATGCTTAATGGCCCATAGCTACGAGGGTTGTGTTGATGAAGATGATAATAACACAACAAGCTATGATGATCTTATCCTCATCCTTGAGCGAGCCCACAAGAGCATCTTCAAGAAAAACAAGAGGATCGAGGTGGTAACCAAGGAGCTTGAAGTTGTGGAATTTTGAGTTCATGAGCTTGAGGGTGAGCTCAATGAACTTAAGCAATCCTATACATCGCTTCAAAGCTCCTATGATAGCCCCAAGGACAAGCACATAGAGCTAAATGAGATGCATAAGACATTGGTCCTCACCCATAAAGCTCTTAACCTTAACTCTCTCCTTTCATCTCGTAAGCGTACTAATGATGCTTCCATTTCTTGTGATGGACTAACCCTCTTCAAGGAGAGCATTACTCTTGAGTCTAACATTTTGAAGGAACATACAAAGCTCAAGGTGGAGAGAAAGGCCGTGATGGATTCCTTCGAATGACTCACTAGATGAAAGCAAATACAAAAGGAGATCTAAGCCGTAATCTCCTCATCTACTACAACCACAACTACAAAGGCTTAGGTTCATACCCTTCCTCTATGAATATCATTGGCAACGACAATGACATTTTGCTTGGATACCACCGCTCATGGTGGATGATTATCATTGTGAAAAGTATTGCCGTGATGGTCATCGAGCCAAGGTTTGCCCCAAGGTGAGGAGTTCGAAGCCCATGCCCAGAGCTTATCTTTACCATGAGAATGCCCAAAGCCACTTGGACCTCCCAACACCAAGAGGATATGGGTCCCGAAGGTAATCGTAGACTAGGAGAGGAACCCGAAGCTCTCTTGAGTTCCAAAGAGGAGGAAGAACTAGAAGGATCGAGATGGTGGACTGTGAAGCTTGATCGAGGATCCAAGAAATCCACCACATGTGTATGAGTTACAATGACAATCTAATCTTTAAGGAGGTTATTTCTTGTACATTGTAGGCATAGGTTTTCCTTCTTGTCTTGCATGGTAGTTAAGACTACTTTGTGAACTAGATGTTTGCATACTAGACATCATATGTAAAAAGATAAAAAGAAAACACAAAAAATTAGTCAATGTCTAACCATCTCAAGATATCTATGAGCATGGGGAAGAGCTTAAGATTGGTGGTTTGAGTCTCTTAAGGCAAAGCGTGGGCTCATAGTGATTAAGCTTGAAATAGGTCAAACTTGACATTGAGTAGGTTTCCTTTATGCAATATTCCTAAGCTTTCTTGCATCTACATGGCATATTTAATTTCGTGCATTGCTACCTTGTTTTTTTCATGCATTGCATATATGTAACTACAAAAGAGGTGTCGCACTTGGAGAGTGTGTTTACATGCTCAATATAAATTCACAAGTCTAAGTGTAACCAAAGCAATTGTTGAGCTTTGTGCCATTAAATGTTGTGTCTAACGGACTCTAAGCTATCCACTTATGTGGTATGAACATAACTTCATACATTTCCTTAGCATGTATCCAATCATGCCTCATGATCAAACTATAACCTCCTCGCACATCGGCGATGAACAAAGCAGTAGCCATAGTCTTACTCCCAATGGTGAGCTTTATAAAAGCGACCTATTTAGCCTCGATAGGGCCTCTTCCTCCCACACTATTTAAAGTCATGTTGTTCAGGATGAGCTCGTCATTGGCTTTACCTAATTTCTTAAACAAAGAATATGGCATTAGATTAACAATAGCACCACTATCTACAAGCACGTGAGAAATTAGTGTACCATTAATATGACCTTTCATATAAACGGGTTTCAAATAGTTTTCGATTCTTTGAGCTTTTTGAAAACAGCACATTTCGGTCCAAAGTCGAATTGTGCCATAACCTCCTCTTCTTCTACAAGAGAATAATAGGAAAGAAATAAGCAAATGGTTTTAATTTCTATACCATCTCGAGGCGGTATATGCTTGTAGTCCAGGAGATCGTCTTCGTTGAATTCGAACATGTCCACATCACCTGTAGAAGAAAGAGCAGCAAAATCTCCATCTCGTGCAGAACCAATAGAAACCAAAACTTCCAATTTTGTCAGAACCTGAACCTTCCATTCTGAAGTTAGAATTTTCAGTTCCTCTGGAGATTCGGTCTTTTGTTTCACTTTCCACTGCCTCCCCTGAGGTACCATTGGTTTGATCTCGTTAAACATATCTTCCCTCCTCTTTTCTAAATCCTGCTCTCTTATTTGCGGAGGCACAATCTTTGAAGTTTGCGCTTTTGAGTACGAGTTATGCCAGAGGGACACCACCTCGGCTGTGTATATTTGGTAAGCTCTCTCACATTTTCTTTGTTGTGAGCAGGGGGTGCTGGGATATTTTGATCATGTACTGGACCGCTTATCTAGATTGGTGCACTAAAAGTTCCTCCAATTTTAAAATCGGTCATGCCAATTTTATTGACACCTTCAGATGTGGCTCCCTTTTTTCCAGAGGCCTCAAGAACTCGTTGACTACCCTCCTTTCTACTTTTAACTCGCCATTTTTTCTTTGGAGGGGAAACTGGCTTTTTTGGAATAACTAAAAGTTTCGGTTTGCCAAACCAGAAGTTCCAGTTTCACTGAGGCGCAAAACCAGTACTGTCTTCTTCGCAATTGACTGATAAATTTCTTAATCGGTCATGAACAGAGTTGGAGAGCCTTTGAAATGCGCTCTCTCTTGGTGTTCCCCATCCTGAACGAAAATGTGGTGGAGGCATCAGCGGCACGTGCACCCACGCCCTCATATAAGGGTTCCACATTGGAAATGGTGTAAACGGCATAGGAGGGCAGCACGGTGGTGGCATTCTGAACCCCGAAGGTGGAGTTGGTCCAGAGGCCTTCACTGCCCTCCATATTTCCTTTCTTGGCATGCTATCAACCTACCACCGTGGTGACCTCGGTCGCTTTGTTGGCCAATTATTGGAATCAGCCATTTGGTTCTTGTATTTGGCCATGAGACACTCAAAGATGCTCTTAGGCTCCTACTTCTTGTCAATAGCCTTGCCTTGGTTCACTTTCTATTTGCCCACTTCGGATTTTTCTGCCTTGATCATTTTGGGCTTCTGAGCAAAATCGGAACTTTCGGTTTGGCAAACCAGAAGTTTCAGTTTTTCCTGATCAGCAGGAGCAACCATTTCCTTGGCCTTCTACGGTTCCCCCCAGATGTAGAGCTTTTGATGGTGACTTTAATAGATTCTTTGCCATCGAGGAACTTTTCTAAACCTACTTTTCTTGTAACACTTTTTCTCTCATTGGGAGAGGTCTTTCATCACCCACGATCACATTCTTCCCTTGAGTTGCATCGGCTTGACTCGGCCGAATCAACACATTGGTATTGATGTCGAAGGTGTTAGCAGGGAAGAGGTGTTTGTCTACCTGCATCTCCTTGAGACTCAATCGCCCCTCATTAAGAGTTGATTGGAGCTAGCTATCGACCGAAAATATTGCAATCATTAGTGGCACGAGAATATAAATTGTGGCATTTACAATACACCCTAACTTTAATTCATCCGCTGGAGACAAAGTATATGCAATCTTAATATATCCACATTTGTATAATTCATCAAACATTTATTTTATTTAACTATAACAAAGGTGTATTTCACATCGTCTTTCTGATTTTTATGAATCAGCTTGAGTAAATCACATACAAATGATTTGGTCTTAGATGGCCAAACAAACTCAGCCAAGATGTCGTTGGAGTCATTATCGAAACTATCCTAATGAGGACATCAATCCTTTAGATACACACAACACTATTTAAATTAGTATTGATTGAACTCATGCACGACAGTTGAGATTAGAGGTGAGCTCATTGCTAAATATATGTTTGTCTCACTTTGAGAATAGATTGCTATCTAATGACTTTCTCATGATTAAAAACATTGAAGGGGGTCAAAGGAAGCATAGAGAAGGACTTGGATATGCTCAAGACCAGCAAGGCATGTTCAACCCCGGAGGAGATCCAATCGAACTTAGGTTCGAGTCCAAGTCGGGCGCCAGGATCAGCCACACTAAAATAGATGCTCAGGTCGCATACGAGCTCTGTTTTAGATGTTCTAGATATAAATGGAAAGCTTAAGAGATAATCTTTCCAACGCATCTAATTCTACTTCCAAATACCTTCTGTATCTCCTAGAATCGTAGAAACAAAATGACATCCAGAATCTGTTAGGGTGCTGTGACACTATCTTTTGGCCTTTAGGTTGTGTATCTTTCTTAGGTCCATTAATATTAGGGTTTGCCCCTAAGGATGCCCAAAACTCTATATAATCAGTAGCTGTCATAATTAGTTATAGGTTTTTTTGCTTACTTTCATCTGTTATCAAACAGCTTCGTCGTTTGACGGTTTGTTGGATTCCAACTTTGTGAGATTAATTCAGATTTTGCAATTGAGTTGCGTTCTTCCATATTCTTGGTGTTTTTCGATTCACAGGCTCGGATTAGCCCTCTTGGGAAAGTCAATCGTGTGTTGTACGGTTGATAACCAAAGGAGAAGTGAAGCTCTTTTGTGACCTAGGCATCTGTTTTAGTGCAGGCTGCTCCTGTAGTCTGACTTGGACTCGAACCCAAGTTCGATTGGATCTTCTCCAGGATTGAATGTGCGTTACTGGTCTTGAGCATCTTCAAGTCCTTCTTCATGCTTTCTTTAACCCTCTCCAATGTTCGTAATGATGAGAAAGTCATTAGGTAGCAATCTATTATTAAAGTAAGGAAAACATGTGTTTAAGAATGAGCTCACCTCTAATCTCAACTGTCGTGCACGAGTTCGATCAATACTAATTTGAGGAGTGTTGTGTGTATCTGAAGGAGTGATGTCCTCGTCATCCTCCCCTTCTTGTTTTGGAGTCGTCATCGACTCAAGTTCATTGTCAGGACCTCGATTCCAACATGCCTTACAACATGCATGTAAAGATGGAGGTCACGGGGGTATTTGAATGCAATCATTTGGTGGCTCCAAAATCCTTATAATTTTATCATATCTGAATAATACTCAAAGACGTGCACATTGTGGCGAGTCTTATAGTCATGTTGCACTTCTTTGCTTCGGCTTTCTTGTGCCAAAGCTCTTTGTTGGAGGTGTGTGAAAGGAAGAAAATCATGCCCCTCAAACTTCTCTCTAAGATGAGACCGCAAACCACTAAAAGCTAGATCAGCTGAATCCTTTTCGGAGATTGTCAAATTAAAACATCGGTTCTTAACATCTCTAAACTTCTGAATAAAATCGATAACGGGTTCATCTATTCCTTGCCTAACCGATATTAAATGTGACAATTTTAATTCTTTATTCCCGGAATAAAAATGATCATAAAATTTGCACTCTAATGATTCCCATGTGTAAATAGAACTCAGGGACAATGATGAAAACCATGAGAAGACAATTTTAGTTAGTGATAAAGAAAACAACTGTACTTTCAATGCATCACTAGAGTTTGCCTCCCCTAATTGAGCAATGTATTGACAAACATGCTCCCAAGTGGTCATACTATCTTTGCCAATGAATTTGATGAAGTTGGGAACATGCTATTCGCTAGGATATGGGACCGAATCAAAATACGTGGGGTATGATTTTTGGTAGATTCGATCTCTCTCTTTGATATCCATCCCTAGCGTTTCACAAAGTTGTTTGCTCAATTCCTCTTTGATAAAAGCAATACCTCCTTCATATTGGTAATGAGCGATCTACGAGGTGTGCCTTCTGGTGAGGGGTTCATGTTAATTTTCATGGTATTAAATTATTCATTAGGTATAGAGCCATGAGGGATACCTGTACCGTTAGGTGGGATAGGTGGATGCTATACGCGACGGTATGGTATGGAGAACAAAATTGGCCAATTCATTCAATCGGCCACTAGCCGGATTTGGAATGCTATTAATTGGCTCTACGCTAGTAGAAGGCACTACCAAAGCATTGGTTTGCACATGAGGTTGAAAGCTAGTTTGCCCACTAAAAGGGTTCAACGGCATACCATATAACTATTGTTCTACACTAGATGTATGGGTAGCCGATGTGCTACTAGATGGTCCTACATCTGCAACATGAGTAGTAGATGATGCTACACCAATGTTCTTTAACGACTTTGACAAGTTATCTTGAACCATATGTTGCATATCTTTAGCTAAGATCTTTTTTATGTCGATAAAATAGTATGAAAGATCTTCAAAAGTAATAGGAGGGTGCGGAGATGTTGTCACATTGGCAGCACCCATGGCTGCATCGTCAGAGATGGGTGAAAGAACGGCTTATTTCACTTGAGATATCGTCCCTTGACAATCTTTCTTGAAGCATGCCAAGTACTCTTGAAGTTCCTGATCTTTTTGTGCCTTGCGTGCCTTCTTGGAGGCCTTTCAATGCTCTAGGAACGTCTTGCGAGCCTTCTCAAGCAACTACTCCAAATACGGCATGACGATGTTCGCCGGTAAACTCTCAAAAGACATGATGCGAAAATGATGATTCAGTTCATGCAAACTAGAACCTTTTGTCCCCCGCGAAGTCGCCAAAAAGTGTGTTCATGCTCGGATCGGGCCAACATACACGCGCACATCCGTGTGCAAAAGCAGAATGGAGAGATCGCGAAAACCAAAAGTTCCAGATTGCCAAACTGTTAGTTTCGGTTTTGGCAGAACAACAGCAGCACCTGGAAACTCAAATCCAAGAGGGACCCTGTGCGGACAAGAGCTCCCTAGGATTGGTCTAGGCTCGGTTAGGCTAGCTAGACCCTCTTTACTACCGCCGGGATGGGAGAAGAAGAGAAATTGAGTTGAGAGAGAGAGAGGCTAGGGTTTGAAAATGTATGACAACTTGACAAATGACAATTGGAATGCCCTCAATTGGCCGTGAGCCACTCTTTATATAGAGGTGGGGTGGTCTGCCCCTGTGGAGAGCTGGTGACTCTAACAAATTGGCAAGGAATCAAATTTGAAACATTTTCTTAAAAACAGACAAAACCGGAACTTGCGGAATACAAACTGGAACCTTCCCGTTTTCTCGGGGCAGCCTGTGTGTATTTTGAAAACTTCGTAACTTTCTCGTCCGGGCACCAAACTAGGTCATCTATATATCCATTTCAATTATCTAGATGAGGGCTACATCTTGGAGCCTTCAAACCATGAATTTTGCTTCATCTTCTTCTATTTCTAATCACTTCTCTTTTCTTCTATGTAAACTGGTCAAACTGCTCATTTATAACCTGCAAACAAGTCTAAACACTAAACTTGTCAAATAATTATAGTTAGCATTGATGTAGACAATTTTGCTCTTGTTGAAACTGAAACTTCTGATTTGGCAAACTGGAACATCCGGTTTGGGACCTTCCAGTTAACGCCGGATACTCAATGGAATAAACCTCAACCACAAAGAGGGTGTTCCTGAATACTCTGGTCAGGTATCGGACACTCTGGTAAGGACTTAGAGAATTTTTCCATAGTATGGATGCTGAAACCGAAACTTTCGATTTGGCAAACCAGAAGTTCCGGTTTTGCCTGAGTGCCTTTTTTGGTCAACAGTAATATAAGTAGTGTCTTCACATGTATATATGTTTTATCTGGGTGGCAGAGCAGATTGTATTTGTGAACTAGGACGAGGATAATTTTATTTAACATGACATGAGTGTTATATGAGTAGTGTCTTCTATTTCTATCTTTTGCTGTTATATCCAGTTGCTAATCAAAAAGTTTTGCCTATGTCTTTTGGTGTGGTGTCCTACAACTAGGGATGCAAGTGGGTAACCACGAGTATCAAATTTAGTAAATTTTGTGGGTATTTACAGGTTTCCACAAAATTTGAACTAGATGTCGGCTCGTGGGGATGCCCACTTGCATCCGTACCTACAACTAGCACAAGCCTTCTAGGAAGCTCGAGATACAGCTTGAGCAAATGAATGATGGCAAGCTTCATGGCTAACACATGGCTCAGCACGATGTGGATGGGGGATGGCCTTCTGCATGTTTTGTGATGGTGGATCTATGGCACTATGGGGCAAATTGGAGACACAGAAGACTACTCATTATCTCACTTTGTTTAAAAATTTTCTTTCTTGCTCTTCATTTTTTTTTACAAAAAATAGTGTCATTCTCACTTCTTAATGCATCTCTCTCTTTCTATATTACTCTCTTCATTTTCTAGGGAAAAACATGGGCAAAGATGCACATTTAGCAGTTCTTTCGCTCTTACTACACAGTAAGTATTTCCTGCTAACAAGGGTGACAACCATGCTCCATGGACTTTGAGAAACAGTAAACAAGAATCATGTGCCTTGGAAGTTAAAGGTATGTGTGTTTTATTTTAGCATTCAATATGTAAATTCTTGATCTTTACAAACAAAAATTAAATTCAAACTATGTGCTACACAAAAAGATAGTTGGTTATTTTTTGATTTCGTGAATATGATATTAGGTAGATTTCAAAAGGAAACATTCAGTTTTCAAAAGGTAGAGTTGCTCCTCGTTATTACGAAGGATGATAATCTGTCAGTATATCTGAACCCTGTCGGAATTGTTTCTATATCTGATAATGCAGCCAAGTAAGCAATCTAGGACTCCAGGCGCAATTCCATCTCATGCTTTGCCGGCCGCACTTCATGTTGGTAAGAAAATTGAGAGAACATTAGTTTTGGTATTGATCATATTTTTCCTGTCCATAGCTTTGCAAATAAGTTGACTCATATTAAGGAGAACCACAAGCTTCAGAAAAGCAGCAGGGATTGTCTAAGGGAAGATGATTCAGTCAAAGGCGTTGTGGATATTATCGATGAAATTAAGGGAAAACATGAGTGTTAGACTGTAATTATGTACAGGCCTCCGGCCACTTGTATTGCCTCTCGGCCCATGTACGTAGATAGCTACAGGCCCATGCACAGCTAGGGTTAGCCTCCATTACAGCTGCGTGCCTATATGTACTCATACTCTTGTTCAATGGAAATCATCCCTTTGATCCTGCAATTAGCCTAACTAACAATGCGCTCTAGTATGGCATCATTCAATAATTTGCAATCTCCTTTAGTTATTTTTGACACACTATGATAAAAAATCGGGTATGTATATGTATAGCATCCCATTACAACATACTGAGCTGGAGTCAGGCCAGGTGTCGGTGGAATGGAGCATAATAATGAATTGAAAATGCAATATACAGAATAAATTTTGCTGGTCAATCATAACAGCAGGCAAATAGATGTGATATAGTTCTAAGCTCATTAATTACATTTGATACTTTATGAGTGATTCTCCGCTTGAACTCCTACCAGCAAAATAGAAATGATGCAGTTATGGTTCTTTCCTCAGAGTTCGATTTCTTAGTTTTTACTTCTTCTGTAAAGATGTAATATCAATACAACCTGTGAAATACATGGACACTTCAACTAGTTTATCTAAATATAGGCCGCGCATAGAACAAATTTCATTCAGCCCCGGTTTCAAGTATACTAATACCAGAGAGAGTAAACTGGAGTCACCAGCCATGGCACTCAATACTTACATCAAGCCCTTAAAAACCCCGGATATTTCGTTTTTTGAGGGTTTGTCCAACCTGTTTTTTTTTTTTTTGCATAAAGTTTCATGGAGCGATTTTTTGCTGGTTCATTGGCGCCTCTTTTGCTGTTTTGTGTTCATTTGTGGCTTCTAGGGGTATTTTTTTCTTTGTCTTTTTGCTACCATTATGAACCATTGGCAAGGAGTTAAGTTGGAAAAATTTACATGGCAGATAAGGAATAAGGGACAACATAAATTCTCAGTTGCGTAGAGGGAGGGCTAAGACATGGTGTGCTTTAATATTTCATGCAAAATGGCAAAAATTGCATTAAAAACTAAGGCAATAAGGCTGGTGAGAAAAAAAGGAAAGAAGATATTTATGTGGGTAATTTTGGAAAAGATAATACAAACCTTAGTGCCCCACCCCACTGGGGGTAGTTTTGGAAAAATACAAACCCTAGTGCCCAACCTACCCCCCTTCATTAATCCTTTTCTGACTTTTTGTCCCCTCACCCCCCCCCCCCCCCCCGCCCCCACATTGAGCAGCCGCAGTTCCACTCACTTCGACATGCAAGGGCCCTGCATCGCCATGGATCTCCCTGTCCTCGCTACCCATCAGAGGCCTTCTCCTGAGGTGCAGCTTGTCTCATCATGGAAACTGAGGACCACGCCCGCACGCTGTAACACTTCGTGTTTATGAATATTAAGACCACTCCATTCGAATTCGAAATTCCCGAAAACCCGAGCTCAAAGGAATTTAAACCTAGTTTCAAATTGGTCTCAAATTTAAAATTTGAAATTCAAAATCTAAACTCAAAAAAAAATTTAATGAAATATTGTGAAAAAAAAATCTCTTTTGAAAGTTCTTGTAACCACTTGAATTTTAGAAATTTTTGGAAAATTTTAATTTGAGGTTTAAAAGCTCAAAAAATTTATTTGCCTCTAAAAGCTAACCTGTCTTCAAAATTTGATATCATTTTTATTTATTTCAATTTTGAATTTATTCCCAAAATAAAAGTTGTTCCTTTTCAAAAGCTCTACCAGCCTACAAAATTTCAGAATTTTTGGAGCTCGGAAAGGGTGCATTTCGAGTCAAAAACAGAAGTGTGCACTGAAAATCCAGCAAAAAATGGGGAAAAAGAAAAAGGATTTCTGCGGGCCCCGCACGTCAGCCCCTCCCCGGCCTCCTTTACTCAGCTCGCACCAGCAGGCGTCGTGCCGTGGCATCCATGCTGCCGTTCGCGCCGACCCCGCTCAGAACGCTGCGGACACGAGTCCCTCCCCGTGTCCCCTACCCCGTTCACCTCACTCTCCTCTCTCCCTTTTCCTTTTCCATTCCAGAGGAGATCGACATTGGCACTCTCCGCCTGCGCTCGGCGTTCCATCCACCACAGCGCGCCTCTAGCTCTCAAACCATGCGGATCATGGCCTCTTCGTGCCCTCTTGCAAATCTTCAAGTTTCCCCAAGTTGTCCCTGTCGTTTGGCTGTGGATTTTGGAGTTGTACTCAATCTCGGGTTTTAGGACCTCCAGGCGTTCATCACTGAAATCCACCATACTTCGGTGAGAATCCGTCGACTCTGAGCCAGTACCACCCTCCTTCCTCCCTAGCGCAGCTCCTGGGACAGGAATCACCCAATTTGGTGACCGGATGTGCAGGGAATCGGATTTTCTTCACCGCTGTTCTTCGGGAACTTTTCCCCCTCACCGGTGACAACCCCCTTCCAGCGAGTTTCGACACCGATAGCCCCTGTGCCAGTGTTCTTCATGTCACGAGGAATCTGTCAGAGGAAACAGAGTCAAGTTTCGACCACCGAACTACCAGAAAAGCCTCGCCGAACCTTGCATCGCGCCGCCCCTCGCCGCCAGCCATTCTCTGGTGAGAACCTACCCATGGAGACCTCTCCACTGAGCTCAGTGCGTCGAGGGCATTGTTTGAGTGCAAGAACACGTCGGTTTAACCACCGGGAGGCCAACTCCGATGAGCCACCGCCAACTCCGGCCACCAGTGCCATCGCCGGACTCGGGAGCTCGCCCAGGATCAAATGTGGCCACGGCCGGATCTTTTGTGGCGACTGTGTGGTCACCTGTGTGGCCAGGCCCAGAGGCCGACATGTGGCACCCGAGTGGGTTGAGTCAAACCCATTTTCGGAAATTCAATTCTCAATTGCGCTGAAATTCGTAAAAACTTACAAAAATCATAGAAAAGGCATAAGAACCCCAAAAATTTCAAATAATATACCGTTGAAATCCTCTCATCATGTAGAATATTTTAGAACTTCCAAAGTTACATTTTCTGCATTAGAATTAATTTTAATAATTAAATAAAGTACCTTGCACATACATGCATATCATCATTTTTCATGCATATTAAAAATATGAAAAATGCATAAATATGTTCTACTAATTAATATATGTCATCTTAGAGTTATTTAGGATTTTTACACTTATATATTATTTATAAGTAATTTATTACTCTTAGATATGAATTAATTCATTAGAAATTCATAATATTGCAATAAATTATAAAATTGGTCCAGAAATTTGTTTAAAGCCTTATTAATATTGTGAGCAACTAAAATTGTAATTTATGCTTTCAAGAACCATATTGAGAAAATTTAGAAGTAATCTTCCCTATTATAAACTACTTAGTATAATATAGGAATTCATCGTAGAAACATTTTCATATAAATTCCAGCAACACCTTGGTCTAATAAAGTTCCTTTTCATGAAATCATCATACTCTTCTTGTCATATCGTCGCATTTCCATCCTTGACACATGCATTCCTGAGCATATCATCGCATGTGAGCATCCTTGTCACATGCGATGACGAGTAAAACTATTAGATGTCATTAAGTGCACAACTAATCACACTCGCATATATTTTCACACATATAGGAAACATCGCGGAAGACCAAAATCTAGCGCTGATCGCCCCTATAATGACCGGGATTTTTTTACCTTTCGATAAGACCCGATTTTCCATGACTTTGCCAATCTCAAGAGTTGACAAGCACGACATCACAAGCAATCAATCAAAAAACCATGACAGAAATATTAAACAAGAAACAAAAATAGAAAAATAGCAGGTCAAAGTAAATTTATTAGAATAAAATCCTCCAAAAGGGTCCATCAGCACGCAGACCGAAAACATCTCAGAGCAGATATGTCACTATCGAGAATCCATCAAGAGCGACAGCGGAAGCATCAACGTGGCAGCAGTAGCAAACCTCGTCCACACAGGCTAGCTTGAGCGCAGGAGCGAACGTCACAGACCGTCAGAGACGTAGTCGAAGTCGAAGCTGAGAGTATCCTCTGAAAACAACAAATTAGAAAGCCGTGAGTACGAATACTCAGCAAATTGCGTACTACCTATCAACAATGTATGCATGCAAATGGTTTCAAGGGTAAAGGCATGTCTCAAGTGCTAAATGCAAGTTTAAAATATTTTATCTTATTTTAAAGATGCAAGAAAGCTTTATTTTTAAACTTTCAAATTTTATTATCTTGCCCCGCAGAGATCTCTGTTATCTCGAACGGGGTTCATTTTAATGCCGATGTAAACTCCACACTCGGCCACAGCTCAAAGGCCAGAGTCAAAAATATTTTGAAAAAAGAAGAGGAGGAAGAAAAACAAAACTACTCAACGAGGAGCACAACTCAGGGGGGTGTCTTTCCAAAAGGACATGGCAATGCGCATCGACTAAAACTCTGCAGAGGTTATGCACCTGAACCCACGAGAAGCGTCATCAGAAACTACCGTCGTAGTCCCGACAAACACACAAGACCCGTCCACAAGCTTTAACTGGCGTCATCCACCTTCCAGGATAGAGATCCCAAAAGCCTACGCAATCGCGTCCTAGAGCTGTGAAGAGCCTATCACTGATTAGGTGGGGTATCTCGATCTCATGTGAGAAGTCAGAGCTTTACACCACACTAACACAACACCGTCAAACCACAGGTAAACAACCAGTCTCGACAAGCTTTAAGATCAAGCCAATTGCCCATACAGGGTAACATGGTGTGCATGGTTATCAACTAAGCGTACAAGGCTCGAAGAACTCGGTCTTTAATTGCCGGGACAGGCACCATCTCCAACCTCAACGCCAATAACAAGTCTCACGAAAAGATCACAGCCTGGATCTTTTCGGTGTACCCGCAACAGGTATGCCCACAAGGACCTCCCAAAAGTCCCCCAGCTCCTCATATTCGAACCTGCCCCCTCTAAATAGTTATGTATAGTTATTTGCAAAACTCACACATTTGAGTCACAGTTCAAAAGCATTTAACACAAATTCTATTTTTTTATAGTGATAGGTGTGAGATAGAAATAAATGCAACTAAGCACGGCTAAGCATAAAAATAAAATAAATATTCTAAAGCAATCTTAGGGTTCATATTTGTGGAACAATAAACAGGCACAGCTTAGGAATGTTGCTAGCACATTTTAAAATAGTTGGCATACAAATTAGGGTTACAAACAAAACATGCAGTTTAAAATACTGGGTACAAAGTGATCAAGGAACGCGGCTTGCCTGGCAACTCGGGATCGAAGTCGGGATTCGGATCATCGAACTGAGCTGGCTCGCGGAACTCCTCCTCAGAAACATCGGCTAAACACAAAACGAACAGGAAATTAGACACTAATTACGTAACAAATAAAACCAAAAATTAAATCTAAACTGAAACTACTAAACTAAACGTGCGCAAAATGTTCCTCGGAACAAACCTACATGACATCGAGACGAGACAATTTAACGGAACAATTTTAGGAATAAACAGAGTTCAAACGGAGTTCCTCGAAAATTATAGACGATCGAGACCATAAGGAATTAGATTAATTGTAGAATAATTAATCGCAAATAAATTAGCAATTAATCTAACAATTAATCAAAGAGGAAAAAGGAATTTAAGAGATAGAAATTAATCTCATCAGGGATCTGAAAATTGAAGACGAAACCTCGAAGATCGGAACTCGAAACTCGTACTGGAGAATCGGAGACGAACGATGGAGACGTGTAGAGCTGTGACCGGAGGACGCGCGCAAGACAGAAATCCAACGCGGCAAAGCTCTGCTTGGACTGGAGGTCAAAGTAGTGCAGCGCTTTGACGAATTTGCAGGAACCGAAGACCGAGCGGACGGCAGGGTCAATCACGCGGAGACGGGTGACAGGCGTGAGGCCGGGGACGGCGAGGGAAACGGCGCAGCACGGGGGACTGCAGGCTTCGGAACGGAGGACGACGCGGCGACTTCGGCGCAGGGACGCTGCTGGGGCGGCTCGAGAATCGATGCGGACGGCGCGGACGAAGAGCGGCGCTGCTAGCAACGTCAACGACGCGGAGGACGATGCAAGTAGGGCAACACGGCTGCAGAACTCTCAGGCTTGCGGTAGAAGAAAGGAAAATGGGGAAAAAATGAGATAGAAATTAGGGATAGGGTTAGAGAGGTATTTATAGTGAAAAGGGATAAGAATGGGGGCTAGAAATTAATTGAAAATCGTGAAATAATTAAGAAGGCTGAGAACATTAATTTCGGCCCTGACAAAACTCGCGGACCAAAATTATTTTGGCACCGGAAAAATTTAGATAAAATGATTTCGAATTTGGACGGAACGAAGTTCGGAACAACTAATTTTTGAACGGAACGAAAATTGAGATAGATGATTTTAATCGGAATGAAATTTGGGAAATATCGCTGCTTTATTAATTCAAAATTCCGGGATGTTACAGCCCCGGAGTTGTCCGTCACTGAAGACCTTCCTCTTGTTTGTGGTAACTCGCAGCAAACCGAAGGCAAGCCTTGGTGCATTAATCTTGTTTTAAATTTTTGTTTTATCACTATGTATTGCGTAGCTAATGTACTGTGCATTTAAGTTGTAAAAGTTGTTTGGAACCCTAGAATGCATGATAGTACCAATTACCCCTATTGAGTATATATTGGTATAGGTAACTCGATGTAGAGTTAGGCTATAAGTTCTAATCAACGGTAGAAGTCAAGTGAATAAGAAACCTCACTTGCGAGATTATAGGTTAGACTTTATCCCACACTTGAATAAACCTGAGACCGAGCGAGGATAGAGTATAAGAGAGATTGAGAAGCCTGGGCTTTTGCGGTGGTAGCCCCGTCTATGTCGGTTAAGGACCGATTCGAGTGTGGCCCTATTGAGCAAGTTTGAACATACCGAATACATACTAGGAACATGCGACCTAAGAAACTGATGTAACAAAATGCCGTAGTGGTTGGACGACTCCCACCTCTCTTTTGGCGGCGGCGGAGGAGAGCTTTATTTCTAACTATAGATATGTCCTATGTGGTGATCGCATGGAGGACTCTGTGCTCGGGAGACGTGCGCCTGTTCAGACCGGACCTATGGGCTGAGCGAAAGGTGGCCACATGCGGCTTCCGCAAAGTGCGTATGTGTCGTGTACTTTGGGTTTTTCCAGCTGGTGTAAATCGATTATAATCACTGCCTCTCACAGTAACGAGTATCGCTTGTTCACTGTGTCATGTCGTAGTAATAACTAGAATAATAATAATGATAATATGATTTGTTTGCTTAGTTATAAGTAATTGACTGGCAACCATGATTGTAGTAGACGACAGTGCAAATTAAATTTATTTTCTTTGTACTTAATCTACTGCTAAAACTTGAAAGTAAGAATCTACGTTAAAGCTAGGTTTTATGCAAATGACCATCCTCTGAGCCAGCCTCTCATGCTTAGTTATCGGCTGTAGTTGGCCATTTTTAACGGGTAAGACTTGCTAAGTAATTAGTACTCACGATTTGTTGTTTCTCTTTTTGTTGTGTGTAGTTCTCTCTGCAGGTAGTTGGTGTGACTATTGTGAGCAAGGAGTGTAGGAAGGTGAGACTCCTGCGAACTGGTCCTGTGAATCGGTTCCCTCCTCACCGAACTCCGGTCGCGAGGAGTGAAGTATGTCTTAGGATAAGATATGTTTCATCATAGAAAACCGTCGTATCTCTTCTATGTTACTTTCGCTATGTTTTAAACTCTGTTTTAAACTTATCTTTCTTAAGACTACTTAAACTTTATTGTAAGATTTAATTGGTTTCTTATTTTATATTATCACTCGTGTTGTATTATTTGAGTATTATTGCTCAATATCACTCAAGATTGATCCTAAGCGAGCCGTACAGTATTTTGAGGCGGTTCTGCCACACACACCGCGCAAGGGCGGTGTTGGTGCAAGCGCAAGGCCAGGTAAACCCTGCAGTGACCTCGCCTTCTCCATCGCACATCCTCTCCGATGCTGTGAATTTCGATTCCTTTATAGGTAGATGTGCTTCCTTCTAGGCTCCCGACGATCAGCTGATGGATCGCAGACATGCTGCGCAGGCGCCGCAGGTCGTTTCGTCATGGCAGCTGAGGAGCACCCCAGCGCGCCTCGCTAGGTTGTTGGCACAAGGCCAGGTGAGCCATCCAGCAAAGATCTAGTCGTCTTCAACTCAAGAGAGCCACAAATCTTTATCCTGGCTCAATGGTATCTCCTCCATAATGTCAATTTCGATTCTTTTACTCGTAGATCCACTTTCTTGTAGGCTCCCATCGATCAGGATCAGTTGCTGCATCGCAGACATGCTTCCCAAGCACCGCAGGTCGTCTCCTCATGGAAGCTGAGGATCACTCCTGCACGCCTCGCTAGGTAATCGGCGCAAGGCTAGGTGAATCCTCAAGATCTCACCATCTTCTATTCAACACAGCTCTGATTCTTTATCCTGGCCTGATCCCATCTCCTGTGCGAGGTCAATTTCAATTCTTTAAACAGTTAGATGTGTTCTTATAGGCATCGACCAAGACCAAGCGACGCAAGCGGACCAGATGCCGCGAACTCAACAAGGACACGCTCTTTGACGTCCTGCTGCTCCTCCCAGCCAAGGACCCGTGCCGCCTTCGCGCCGTCTGTCGCCTGTGGCGCTCCCTCACTGTCGATCCCCTCTTCATCGCCTGGCACACCTCGAGCCATCCAGGACTTCTCTTCGTGACCAAGTTTGAGGACGACCAGCTGCATATCCATGTGGTGGATCTGTCCGGCAAAATCATCAAAACGATGGAAGACACCTGCACAAGCCACGAGGTGCTGATTACTCGCCTCGACCTTGCTTGTTTGACTACTGACTGGAACAGATGTAGTGTGCTCAATCCGGCTACTGGAGCTATTCACATCCTGCCCCAGAGTCCGGCACCGGAGCATGCGAATCGGGTGAACTTAAGCAATCCTTTTACCTTCTTTGCTATGGGCCGTATTGCATCCACTGGAGAGTACAAGGTGCTCAGAATTTTCAACCAGCCTGGATTTTGGAACCTTGGTCAGCAGGTGTTTGAGGTGTATACAATCAATGGTGGTACTGCTCATGCACAGTGGAGGGCAAGGAATAGCCCGGAACACTTTGTCAAGCCAAGCACTGGCGTAGTGATTGAAAATGTGGTGTATTTTTTGGCGCTGAAATTGAGAGAACAAGACTTACCTCCAGACTATATCATGTCATTCACCTTGAGAGTGAGGAATGGAGGAGAAACCCAATAGCAGGGCCAATAAGTGGAGACGTTGAAGCTCTAAAGAACAATTCCCTGGGACATAAAACGGAACTTACTTCAGCTGAACTTAAAGGCTCTCTGGTTCTTGTGTACTACAGTCGTCAGAACTGGGACCCTTATTATGTCATGGACCTCTGGTTCCTACTGGATAGTGAGAATGGAATCTGGTTGAAAGTGTATAGCATCCAGATGATTCCATACGTATATTATAGACACAGAAATATTAGAGCGAAGCCATTGCTTGTGTTAGAAAATGGGAGACTGGTTATTTACGAAATGCCTCCAGGACTGCTCCGCATATACAATCCAGAGACTAATAAATTTGAAGATGTCCATTGAGAGCTATTCATTCAGTAGGTATGTTTACAGGAAGTCTGTTAAACATACAAGGGGGTGATATGGTATAGGATTGCAATGTATCGGTCTCTTTTGTCACAGTCACTCTCCAAGCATTTGAAAACTTAACTAAGCATGGGATTTCATTGACATTTTCTATTTTTCTATATGCAGCTAGCAGCCATTATGAAATTCAAGTTAATTTTTTTCATGTACTCAATGTTTTTCGTTTTAGTGCATCACATGAGTTAGATGTATGTCATCGTGGCATCAAAGCTTGCCCCTTCAAAAGTAAAAGCATGTAAAATGTTCTGAAAATGAAAGGCCCTGGACGATAGCTTTGAATTGGCTTTTGACAAGTCGCTGGTTACATACAAAACAAGATCTCAAGCTCTAGACACAAATTTGCTTACTCGTACGCTTGCTGGCCATGCTGGAAGGACAATGGATCCTTTTGCCCCAGCCAACAATTACAAACCCACCTTGTGCTTTGCTGAAAGGCCACACCCAGGTTCGGTGAGGCTCCATCAAACACGTAACGATTGAACGTTTTCAAAGTGCCCAATCACCAAGAATGATCAGCAAATTTAGCCTCTTATGCATCTGAGCGTGCACCTTGCCATAACAAATTCAAGCCCACCATCCGCAAAGAGAAAATACCAAAAAAATCCTTGAAAACACATAGGAAACAAATAGGTGATTAATCATGCCCTCTGCTTGATTACATAGAGCACAATAATCTGAATGAGATAATCCATGCTGAACCAAACGATTTGATGTCCAACACCAATTATGTTCTGCAAGTAAGATGAAGAATTTACATTGCCCTAGTGCCCAAGTGTGCCAAATGCGGTTTACTGTCTTTGGAATATTGGAAGTGAACTAATATGTTTCTGATAGTTTGTAAACATGTGGTGCTTATGCACTTGTTATGTTGGAACCGAGGATCGACGGACGATCAAAAAAATAAAGGAACACAGATAATTTTTGAGGATGAACGCCGCGGAGCCTATCGCTCTTGTATCTTAACTTCTCTATTATTCATTGGACTCAGTACACAGTGGAACATAAGATGAGACCGTCACGGACAACCCTACGCCTGCCGAGCAACAAATGCTGCAGCGGCGACACACACCGAAACCTTCTCTCTATCTCGGCTCATCTCAAAACAAAAGATTACAGGCC
This sequence comes from Zoysia pacifica, assembly GCA_001602315.1. Classification (NCBI taxonomy): domain Eukaryota; kingdom Viridiplantae; phylum Streptophyta; class Magnoliopsida; order Poales; family Poaceae; genus Zoysia; species Zoysia pacifica. The sequence continues at coordinate 51,926 of BCLH01000231.1, forward strand.
TATTTTATAGACCCTCCGACGCAGCGGCCAAGCAACCTCCTTCGACGAGCTTCACGTGCATGAAGCCACGTTCTCCCTGCTTACCCGGACTCATCTCGTCTTGAGCCACTCCTCGTCCGCGAGACTTGGGCAGGTCTAAAGCTCATGGCCACTGCGAGGCCTCCACAACTGACGCATGCAGTTAGCACCTAGCAGCCTAATCACGCAGCCAAACTAATCACTCTGGCTACCTAGCGCAACTCTCCTGTAGGACTAGACATGCCGCTCCGGAGCACACATGCATGCATTGGACATGCACACACACGACACACAGACGTGCCTAACGTACAGAACCATATCAAGATTATTCCTAACAATCACCCTCCTAATCTTGACATGGTCACACATCAACGTAGGCACATCACCGACCATCCTAAGGAGCTCCTCATCCTCCTCGTACTTGCCATTACTGGAGATGAAGCTACCACTATCATCGTCGTCGCCTCGGTCGCTGCTACAGCCTCCAACTTGACACAGCCATTTTCCCCGGCGACACACGCCGTTTTCTTTTTGGCAACACACGTCGTATCTCCGGCGATATATGCCATACTCTTTCCAGCAACACACGCCGCATTTTCGGGGATACATGCCATCTTTCATCCGACAACACACTGCATCTCCAGCGATACATGTCATTGGCAACACACGCCCATCTCAGGCGATACACGCCGTCTTCGTCGTCTCTGGCTACACACGTCGTCGACTGCATCATACCCGAACAACGAATCCAGGGTTGACGTCTTCCCCGCACTGAGGCAAGGACCGACACACAATCCACTTACCACCATGGGCACTGTCACGTAGACCGATACACGGCTGGCGGCCTCTCTCGTGACACACACCGACGCTTAGAGCTGCACCACACCACGATAGGACCGATGAACGATCCACTGCAGCAGTGTGTCGCGCCTTCGATAGCTTCGTGCACATACCGACACACGGTCCGGCAACCTTCAATACACCGCCGCCATGAATGCCGCCCCATGCCAGTCACCATCGGCACGCCTCCCGTGACAGGAACAAATCCCACAACGAACCAGCTCTAGATACCAATTGTTAGAACTGAGGATCGATGGACGATCAAGAGAACAAAAGAACACATAATTTTTGACGACAAACGCCACGGAGCCTCTCATTCCTGTATCTTGGCTTTTCTATTATTCTTTGGACTTGGTACACAGTGCAACACCAGATGAGACCTTCACGGACGACCCTACAGCTGCCGGGCAACAAGCGCCGCATCGGCGACACACATTGGAACCTTCCCTCTATCTCGGCTCACCTCAAAACAAAAGATTACAGGCCTATTTTATAGACCCTCCGACGCAGCGGCCAAGCAACCTACTTTGACGAGCTTCACATGCATGAAGCCACGTTCTCCTTGCTTACCCGGACTCATCTCGTTGTGAGCCACTCCTCGTCCGTGAGACTTGGGTAGGTCCGAAGTTCATGGCCACTGCAAGGCCTCCACAATTGATGCATGCAGTTAGCACCTAGCAGCCTAATCACGCGGCCAAACTAATCACTACGGCTACCTCGCGCAACTCTCCTGCAGGACTAGTCGTGCCGCTCCGGAGTACACACGCATGCACTGGACATGCACACACACGACACACAGACGTGCCTAATGTACAGAACCATATCAAGATTATTCCTAACAATCACCCTCCTAATCTTGACATGGTCACACATCAACATAGGCACATCACTGACCATCTTGAGGAGCTCGTCGTCCTCCTCGCACTTGCCATTGCTGGAGATGAAGCTGCCACTAGCGTCGTCGTCACCCTCGACCGCCACTACAGCCCCCAACTTGACGCAGCCATTTTCTCTGGCGACACACGCCGTTTTCTTTTTGGCAACCCATGCCATATCTCCAACAATACATGCCATATTCTTTCCGGCAACACACGCCACATCTCGGGCAATACATGCCATCTTTCTTCCAACAACACACGCTGCATCTCCAGCGATACATGCTGTTGGCAACACACGCCCATCTCAGGCGATACATGTTGTCTTCGTCGTCTCTGGCTACACACGCTGTCGATCGCATCATACCCGGACAACGAATCCATAGTCGACGTCTCCCCTCGAACTAAGGCAAGGACCGACACACAATCCACTTGTCACCATGGGCACTGTCACGCCTACTGACACAAGGCCGGCGACCTCTCTGGCGACACATGCCGAGGCTTAGAGCTGCACCACACCACGACAGGCCGACGAACGATCCACTACTACAGTGTGTCGTGCCTCCGATAGCTTCATGCACAGACCGACGCAAGGTCCGGCAACCTTCAATACACCGCCGCCATGCCAGTCACCACCGGCACGCCTCCAGTGATGGGAACAAATCCCATGACGAACCAGCTCTACATACCAATTTTTGGAACTGAGGATCGACGTACAATCAAGAGAACAAAGAAACACCGATAATTTTCGACGACGAACGCCGCGGAGCCTCTCACTCATGTATCTTGCTTCTCTATTATTTTTTAGACTTGGTACACAGTGGAACACGAGATGAAACCTCCACGGACGACTCTACGCCTGTCGGGCAACAAACGCCGCAGCGGCGACCCACACTGGAACCTTCTCTCTATCTCGGCTCACCTCAAAACAAAAGATTACAGACCTATTTTATTGACCCTCCGATGCAGCGGCCAAGCAACTTCCTTCGACGAGCTTCACGTGCACGAAGCCACGTTCTCCCTGCTTACCCGGACTCATCTCGTCGTGAGCCACTCCTTGTCCGTGAGACTTGGGCAGGTCCGAAGCTCATGGCCACTGCAAGGCCTCCACAACTGACACATGCAGTTGGCACCTAGCAGCCTAATCACGCGGCCAAACTAATCACTCCGGCTACCTCGCGCAACTCTCCTGCAGGACTAGTCGTGCTGCTCCGGAGCACACACGCATGCACTGGACATGCACACACATGACACACAAACGTGCCTAACGTACAGAACCATATCAAGATTATTCCTAACATGTTATGTGCTCACTTTAACAATATCCGCAAAGGTTTTTCATACATTCCTTCTTTTAAGAGAGCAGGAGGTGCCAGGCCTCTCTACTGATTATATTTAAAATTTAAAATGGAAAGTAGCTGTACATAATAAATTTAAGAGTAAGCAAAAAGAAATATAAAAGTATCTATTATTTGATCTGCTGGGAGTATCTCTCTTTCGCTCCGTGGATAACCAAGGCAAACCATGCTTAGACTTTCTTTATGCTTGGAGTGTTGGGTCTCGATTGTTGAATATCCAGTTGTTGCCCACTACAATCCAAATACCACTAAAAAAAAATGTTTTTAGTCACCAAGGTATTTAGTCATTGTATGATTCACTATAGCTTTTTTGTCAAAAAAAAAAAACCTTTGTCGCACATTGGTGACATAAACATTGTCACTATATGTATATAGTGACCAACAATGGTATATGTTGGTCACTACATTTATATTGCAACTAAAGAACCCTTGATAGCTATATGCATTTGATTAGCAACCAATGATTATGCACCTTTGTCTCTAAAAATGTATTCCGTAATAAAAATCAAATCTTGGTCACTGTTTGTCAAATTTTAGTGACTGAATTTCTGGTCACTAAAACTTGGTCACTAAAGCTCTATTTTTTGTAGTGTATTCTACAAGCCATATATGAGGATGATGATCTCCATGTGCAAAGGGACATGATGCTGTCTTTTGAGTCTCTGAACTGCAATATCCGAATTTGTTGGGTTTGGTGACTGTACCCCAATGGTGGTCCAACAGTTTCTAGCAGAGCTACATTTCAAGAAGATATGATGCATCGTTTCTTCTGTCATTATTTGGCACATTTCACACATGTAGTCATTTTCGTATTTTTGCACTCCTCTAGTGTTTAAATTCATGTTTGAATCGAACATGAGTTTCATGTTGTTGGTGCACTGTCTTGCACTCCATCCATTCTGAAATTGTATCGCTGGCTAATTTAAATTTGAACGAGCTGATGACAACAATTTCAGAATGGTAGGAGTATTAGGTTAGGAAAATTGTATCACTCCAGTCTACATATCCTATGATGGGGAGTCAAAGAAGTGTCTTGATGGACCTGGACATTTATTGGTTCCCCCAAATGCATTCAATAGGAAATTCTTCGGAAGCATGCTTTTTTCATGTTCTAAGATTGCATGACATAATGTTTCATATTTTTTTGGTAAATATGCTGGAAGTAGATGGTTATTTTTTGAGTCGATCCTGGATACCGACCCAAAAAGATCAAAATGCAGAGATGGTTAAGTTGAAGCCAACGCATACGAAATATGTACTGTTTTGATTTCTTTATAAAACTCAACAGATTCTCTCCAAATTTGTTCTATCTGTTATATGTTAAGTTGTCAAGGTTGTGGTAGAAATTTCATCATACAAACCATACACCTAGTTCAGAGATGCAGCACACATTGGCTCTCAGGCTTCTACGACGAAATCAAGAATCTCACCAGTGAAGTTGAAAGTTTGGAACAAAATTCTATCGTGGAGGCAAGGTATGAAATGCAGCTTGTTCTCTATGTAGTTTATTTGCCAAGGCGAGCTTTGACGAACAAATGAACCTAGGAATGTATAAGGGAAAATGAAAGATCGATAGACATTGAGGCTGGAAATGAATGCAGGCCACAGATCTATTTGCCCAAATAGCACCTTAAATATTTTTTTTTTTTGCGATACCTAATAATCATGAGCAGCATGATTTGACTGATAGTGGCATGCCCGGCTCTGCATTGATATGTATGAAGTTCATGCAATAATGTTGCTGGATGTCTACCTGAGAATGTTGGATTTGCTTATAATTGATTTTAGTTGCATACAGCTAGAGTTACAAGAGGTGAAATACCTTCAGACTATAATCAAGCGAACAAATGCAGCCCCTTATTTTCCCATGTATCTCAATGCATGACAGATATGCAAGCTTATCGCATACAGTAAATAATAAGTGGCTGTGCCCAATTGCAATGTAAAGAATTTCCTTTGTCGACTGTGATTGGTAGCTATTTATGAGAAATTCAGAACTTAACAAGCTATGTATTTGGTGAAGAATTGGTTTTGTTGTGAGATGCAATGTGTCTTGAAAGGAAATAAACATGGTGGACTGCACTAATTTGTAGTTGGACTGTAGTTTGAATTAAGCAGGTAAAGAATTGTTCTTGCCTCATTAGTTGGATGGTATTTTTAGATAAAGGCACAGTAAAGTGATTTTTGCATTAGATGAAATAAATATGAATGGTAAGACATTTGTTAAAAGAAAGAAATTTCTAGTGGCCTCCAAGAGCCCTCGCGTCGTCCATCTGTGCCTCGTAATCATTTTCCGACATAGATGCTGGCTGCTGGTTCTTGGCGCCTCATGCCGCTCTACCTGCCTCCAGCACCACCTCCTTTGCCAACGAGACCACCACTTCTGCCTGAATCTCAGTGGATGACGAGGTCTTCTGGACATGAAATGATGAGAGAAAAAGATGGTTTCCTCAGCAGGACTGCAGGAGGGCACCATGATGGGGCACAGAGGAAAGCACGGTGAAGATGAGCCCGTCACAATGCGGAGACAGCAACGGAACTCTCTTAAGGGCTACTAGGGCCATGGCACTAGTCATTGCATCAAATATCCTTATAATATGCTAATTAACAGATCCTTATAATATGCTGTTGCCTCTTCCTACTTTTGTATTGTTGCCAGTTCAGTGCGAAGTCAGTTGATTGTGATTAGTAACCTAGTATTTAGGAAATTGAAAACCTGATCAGGATTTGAAGTGTGGTAACTCAATTTTGCTCGCTTTATGTTTCATGCTAATTGTTATTAGTAGACCAAATAGTATTATTTTACCTCTTAGAAGGTAAAACAATAAATCAATCTCAACCATCGAATTTTATAATTTATAAAACATCACATCGCTCAGTTTTCAATACTCTTTAATTATTTTCTAAATTGATTCCTTAATAATTAATAATTATGGGAAGGCTTTTACTTCCTAGATGTAAAAAGCTCATTTTACTTCAGAGTTGTATAAATGGACGGTTCACAATTATTTCACTCCATTTTAAAAAATCTGGTTTATGTATGGTTGGCTGGCTGACAGTGGCCCTAGTCTTGCGGTTAATAAATTCCACCACTGTGCGTAGCCTTCCCTTGGGGAGAAATCAGGTGGATGGCACGTGGCTCAGGCCAAGGTCATGGAGGGCGATGTGTGGCGCAGGCCGAGGCCAGGCGGGTAACATGCTCTTTGAATTGGGCTGTGGTGTGTACACCGCGTCGTTAGACGGCGGTGGCACGTAGCGCGCTATATACTGGAATTTTGTTAAATCCTCAAAATGCTTATATACTGGAATTTTGTTAATTCCTCAAAATGTTTATATAGTGGAATGGAAGCAGTTGCTTAGAGCATCTCCAACAGGTCCTTATCTTTACTCATCAAAGTTAGATTTAGTAAGTTCTAAATAGTTATTGGGAGTAAAATAATGGTCTCCCTCCAACAACTCCCTTTAATCACATTAAAAAATTAAATATAGCCAATCATTGAAAACGGCGTCTTCTTTTCTATCCACACGAGGCTTGATCGCATATCAGCAGAAACCTAAAAAGAAAGTGGAACAACATAAATCTAACTTGCTGATTTTTAAGCTGCATAAAACCATCATGATTTCCTTTTGAACTGATATTAGGGAAGTTAGGATTAAATGCAACATCAATTCCAAAAGAAGAACACTCACCTTAGTACCCAATCTCCCAGATCCCATGAACGGCTGTGCTTCATCGGCAACGCCACCAGCTTGTTGCCGATCCTGAAAACAACAGATGAGCAAAGGAATAAGGATATACTCATTCAAAGAAATTGAGTAGCATTTGCTATACAGTTTCTTAAACTTGTGAAATGGGATTATTCGCTGCCGAAGGATCAAATCGCTCCTATAGGGTTTCAGATGAAATCTTGTTCAGCAGATATTATCAACACTACCAGAAATAAAGTAACGTGAACACTACCAGAAATGAAGTAACTGATACCACACAACCGGAATGCCCCTGTTCTCGGCAAAAGGTTAAAAACACTCGGCAATATTTTTGTCGAGTGCCGCCCACGGTATAGGCCACTCGGCCTATCTTTTGACGGCAAAAAGCCGTTTGCCGAGTGTTTTTTGTTGAGTTTGCCGAGTGTCTTTTAAACCTTCGGCAAAAAAAAAATAGACTGAACAGACATAAAACAGTGACAGAGACTTTGCCGAATGCCTTGATATGGCACTCGGCAAAAAAAATTTATTTGCCGAGTGCCCGTCTCACTACACTCAGCAAACATTAAGAAACACCGGGCAAAAACTTAGACTTTGCCGAGTGCTTGGATGTGACACTCGGCAAACTCTTTCTGTTTGCTGAGTGCCAGGCACACGACACTCGGCAACGATTTAATGTTTGTCGAGTGTCTGAGTAAATACACTCGGCACTCGAAATTTTAAAATCAGCTAAAATCACACATATATCACATCACAGACAATTTATATAAATCACAAACATATATATCATATCACAGGCAATTTATATAGCCAAAAAACATATAAATCACATCACAAGTAATTTATATAAACAAGTCTCATACAAAACACAATAAACATGTATCATCTTCCAATAGCTTCACACATAGTCCAATATCTTCACACAGAGATCAACTACGAGGCCACTACGATGTATGAGGTGATTGATTCGATACCGCATGATTCGATGCCGCCGATTGATTCTGTATAAAGAAGAAAAGATTGTATATGTTAGACAAAATTTAAAGTAGAAACAAGCAACTTAAAACATTCATAGTCACAGGAGTAGTTGTAGGAAGAGGTGGAGGAGGGAATAGCTCCATCCTCTGTCGCTCGTCCTCTTACCTCTGCCGATCGGCCTCCATCCTCACCACCATCTTCTCCCTTAGCCTCCTCTCTTCTGATGGCTCGGCTTACAATATTTCACCTCAATATTACAATGCAAAGCAAAGATATGTTAAAATCAAAGAACGACAAATAAAACGGAAGTAACCTAGATTGCCTCCATTCGGGACTGTGCAGTGGCTGGTTGTGGGTGTATGGTCGGGCTTGAACTCGTGCTCCTTGCTCGAATCTGAGAGAGTGGGAGTACTGGCCGTGTCGAGTGTGCTGTCGCCAATCCAGTACCGTCCGTGCTTCTTGCCTCTTCCTACCCTCATGACAACTTCTCCATCAAGGTCCTAGGTGCTTGATCATACTCTTGCCCATAGACCTCTCTTGCCATCTCAGTGTACTCACTGAGGCGGCTGTGGATGGTCGCATTGCTGTACGCCGAGGGCGGGTCCTCCGGGTTGTACTCGAAGTCGGACGTCGCCTAGCCCTTGTGGGCCAAAGCCCATGCCTTGAACTGGGAGCAAGGCTAGCCACCATGTGACGAGGACTGCGAAAAAATAGCAAGATGAGTGGATATTATGCAGAATTGAGCGTTATAATAAAGAAATAAATTCGCGTACCCATCTAGCCGCGTATTCGTCGAGGCTTAGATCGCCTTGATGGTGTGGTGCACCTGGCATCATCAAACGACGCTCTCGACAAGCGTTGTGTGTCTCCTCCCACTCGGCGGTGCACCACTTATTCACCATCTCTTTCAACACTGAAGATGCTGGGCGCACCACCACGGAGGCACCTACACATCATTAAGTATATGACATATAAAAAGATCAAATTAAGCGTACTAAATCTCAGAAGAAAGCAGTATTAATGTTTTATATTTACCAGCAGGTATTTTTCCTAGGTCATTGTTATGGTTCTTGCTTAAGTTTTGGTGATCTTCGTGTCAAGGTACGTAGCATAGTATGTTACAATGGCCTGCATGCGAGCCTCATAATGCATGTCCTTGACGAGCTTGACACATGCCTTGTGAGCCACAGTGGCCGTCTTAGCCTCGTATCCGTCTTGCCATCTGAAGAAATCCTGCATATAGACGTGATGTATCCAGTCATTATTTAGCAATGTCAAATAAAAACTAAATATAATGCGAGGAATACTTACCCACAGCTCAGCCGTCACCCGCTCTGCCTTGTTGCGAAAGACCCTGCCATATCAATCTGCTACATCGGGAAAGGCGATGTAGTGGTTCTATGTGTAGGCCGGCTCATGCCCTCCGCTATACGCAACCAGACCCGAAAAGTGTAGCCTGCACAAAAGACTAAGGATGCTATTGACATGGCGTTTATGATCACCTGCAGCCACAAGCATCCAACTCCTGCCCAAGTAGTTAAGATAAATTATTAGTTTCTATTGTGATTTTCAACATATCAAATGGAAAATAAATAGCAACTTATTAAGTTACTTACCTAGCACCAGTGGGTTGAATCAGCGGGCGTCTCTCACGAGGTATCGGTTGGGTCGGGAGGGTAGAGGGACCTCGCAACCAGACACCCGACGTTCCAGAGGAAGCTGAACCCCCTGTTGCCTCCTCCTGCTCCTGCTCCTCCTGCTCCTCATCTTGCTCCTGCTCCTCCTGCTCCTCCTCCTCGGGCGACGATGGAGGTACAGGCGACCGTGGAGCTACAGGTGTCTTGCCTCTCTCTCGACCTCTACCTTCACCCTTTCCTCGACCCCTGCTCAACCCCTTAGCTGCATCAGAACCTCTTTTGTACAGCGATTTTATCTTCCTAAAACTGCCCACCATCTTTGCCCAATCACCTGCAATTAAAAAAGAGCAAACCAATCAGCACAGATAAATAAAATGTATTAAAAGAAATGCAAAAAAGAAAATTAGAAAATGAACTAGTATTAAATTACGAAAATTAATTATTAGTACATATCATGCATGTATTAAAAATAATCATCATGATCGGAATTAGCTGGATCATAAGTCTCATCATCACTATCACCAATGTCAATATAATCGTGCCCGTGCTTTGAAGGAGGAATGGTGTCATCACTGTCATTGCCCAAATGTAATCGCTTAAGTAATTCTAAGTCCTTCACATTATGAACCTCATCTCCCGCGTCCTCGTCGATAGCTCTTTCATTGTCTACTTCCATTCCGATCGCTTCGGTTAGGTCTATCTCAAAAGTACCTTCTAGCCCATTTTCTTAAAAGAACTCTCTGTCATATGTGTTGTAATCTTTATTATTTGGGACCGGTAATTTACCGTGTGGAGATACCTTGTACACAACATCCCAACCCTTAAGACGGTCGTCGGTTTGGCACGTGTAAGAGAGATAATAAACTTGTGTGGCCTGTTGAGCCACAATATAGACATCGTCTCCTGGTAAGACGGATGATTATCGAATTTCGACTAACCCAAGATTAGGGTTCCGTCTCACTACTTTAGGATCAAACCAATAGCATTTGAATATGATAGGATTAAGAGGTTTGCAACCATGAAACATGAGTTTATATATTTCTTCAATTCTTCCATAATACTCGACCTCATCAAGGCCTTGCGTAAAAACTTCAGTATTTGTCGTTCTTCGATTGGGCTGACTATGCTCATGTTTTGTTGTGTGAAAGCGATATCCATTCACGTCATAACCGGTAAATGACCTGACCCGACAGGCACAGCCGTCGGTGACCTGTCTCAACTCGGCACTCATGGACGCATCGGTTTGGCCCTGCGAGATAAATCAAGATAGTTCGTTGTGTTATTTACACATACCAGCAACTTGTAATGTCAAACTAAGTACTAGGTAAATTGAACAGTACCTTATGTTTGAACCAAGACATGAAATCGGGCATTCTATTTCCCGCACCCTGTCTAAGAAGTGTCTCAGCTTCATGTGTGTGTGTGAGTGACAGTCAGGAAGAGCAGACAAGTCTTCTTATCGCATAGTTTGCCGAGTGCTAGACTGGTTTGCCGAGTGCCCGGATCCTAGCACTCGGCAAACATAGAGCACTCTTTTTTTTTTAAAACCGCCAGGTTTGCTGAGTGTCCAGCCTAGGGCACTCGGTAAAGATTTTGTTTGTCGAATGTCTACTGATTGACACTCGGCAAGCTGTATTTTTATTTTATTCTTTTTTATAACGTGTTTTACTAAATTTATTCGAATATGCTTTGAAAATTCCTAGTCAAATTCACTCAACAATGCATATTCCATGCTTGCACGAATATTAGACCATTATTTCATGCAGTTATACTCAAAATTATTTTATACCAATTATAGTAAATTGATTAAAATTATCAAACCGATCTGAAAATTCACCAAAATTTCACATGAAACAATCTATGTTGGTTATTTCTTATTAAATCACTTTGACTTAATCTTAAAAAATTCTTCTGAATAGTAAGATTCTTGTTTGGAGTTGCTTCGATTTCTAAGTAGCGTACGTGACAACTTGTGTGAAATGCGCTCAATTTTTTATCACATGTTTCACATATGATATCATGAGATCTTGACAAATCTCCTGATTTTTAGACTTTATTTGTTTTTTATAGAATTTTAAAACCATCTGGCCACACGTTTATGGTCATGTTTCGTGGACAACATGTTCGAAATTTTCTATTACTTTCCGAATAAAGCCTCACATTAAACTCAATAACACGAATATAATTTTTTTTATTTTTTTATTGCATTATTCGAATCACTTGCGGTTCAAATTTGACTTATCTCAAAAATTCTATTAAATAAAATAAATTAACTAAATATAGCAAAAAGACCGAAAAATATACCAAATTTTAACATGAAGTAGCATACACAGTACGTGGGCAGATAAAAAGTTAGCAAGGTAGGTGAGAAAAAAAATCAAATTCTTTGCCGAGTGTCTACAAAAAACACTCGGCAAAATAGCTTTTTGTCGAGTGTTCCGAGAATACACTTCACAAAATAGCCTTTTGCCGAGTGTCAAAGACTGGCACTCGACAAAGAGCCGATTTTTGCCGAGTGTCAAATATAGGCACTCGACAAATCGTAACGGTCGCAAATGGACGTCAGTTTTGTCGAGTACACGGTATCTGACACTCGACAAATAAAAAGTTTGTCGAGTGCTGGACCTATGACACTCAACAAAAAATTTCTTTGCCGAGTGTTTTCTGTACGTCGTGTGTTGTTATTGTGACACTCGGTAAACGTCTAATTTGCCGAGCGCCTGTGGAATTACACTCGGCAAAGAGCCGGTTTCCAGTTTTGCGAGCCTGATTGCAATCAAAAGGTACAACCCCGTCCTTGCATCAACTGGTCAAGGAAAATCGTTGAGCTCCCCCATCTTGTCGATGTGGAATCCTAACTCGCTGAGGTCCACCGTCTTGTTGACATCGATGCTACTGCCTGCCTTCTCCCCAACACTGTCACCATGGCTTTGGCATTAATGCAAGTTGCTGTGCATGTTGTTAGTGTTGGCGCCGGCTGCCCGAGGTGCAGCTCGACGGCGTTCGGGTGGCGCCGAGGCTCCGGAGTGGATTCCTCGACGGCGATTTGGGAACGATGCTTGTCACGTTCAGGAACACGCGACGCGCCCAGCTCTTCGCTCACTCGCACGCCGATCTCGAAGGATCTCAACAGAATGACGCGAATGCCGCTGCAACCGTTGCAGCTCCTGTGGGTCTTCGTTCTATTTATCCCCAGCACGTTTACATGGTCCACGATCTCCCCGCCATGCGCGCGCTCGCGCTGCGACGCGCCCGCCTAACGCGCGGGAACGCTCTTCATGCACGACATGGCGGGAGACGCGGTCTGCCGCACCGTGAACGCAGCACGGCTCTGGCATGGGCACCACTAAACGAAATGCAGCTACAATTTAGGAAGTAAACATGCACTACAACTATATTTGGAACAAAACATGCAATGCTTGTGCTCGGGATTAGCTAACAATTCACCCCCTAATTCCGCAGCACATCAACTACTCCCAACTGCTGCCTGAGCTCAATGAATCTGACCTTGCCAAGTGCCTTTGTCAGAATATCTGCCAGCTGATTCTGTGTGCTCACATGATTAATGTCAATGCTGCCCTCCTCAACACAATCTCTGACAAAATGATACTTAGTATCTATGTGCTTACTCCGTCCATGATGAACTGGATTTTTGCTCAGAGCTATAGCCGACTTGTTGTCAACTAGGAGGTTCACCTTTGGGGCTTTAGTACCAAGTAGTTCACCCAAGAGTCTGCTGAGCCAAATGCCTTGACAAGCTGCTTCTGCACTTGCAATATACTCAGCCTCACATGATGATAGGGCAACTACTCTTTGCTTCTGTGAGGACCATGTCACAAGGTTCATGCCAACAAAATATGCCGAGCCACTGGTGCTTTTCCTGTCATCTATGTCACCAGCCAGATCACTGTCACTAAACCCAAGTAATACAGGTTCAGCAGCACCTGACTTTGTGTATTTGCAACCATAGTTCAGGGTCCCAGCCACATACCGAAGTATCTGCTTCACAGCTGCCCAATGGCTTGCTCTTGGCATTTCCATATATCTGCTCACAATCCCAACAGAATAAGCAAGATCCGGCCTTGTATTGACCAAGTACCTCAAGCTCCCAATTATACTTCTGTACTTTGTTGCATCAACAGGTGGTGATGTATCATTCTTGCTCAGTTTCAACTTGTTCTCCATAGGCACTTGACAGGGATTACACCCCCTCATGTCGGCCTGCTCGAGAATTTTCTGTGCATATGCACTCTGACACAAAACTGTTCCATCCACCCTCTGCTCAACCTGAATGCCCAGATAATAGGTGAGTAGTCCAAGGTCACTCATACTGAAACTCTTCATCATTTGCCTTTTGAATGCTTCAATGCTCTCCCCATTCGGTCCTGTTATTATCAGATCATCTACATACACTCCAACCAGCAGAAAAGCACCACTTCTCTCTGATCTTCTATATACTGCATGCTCATATGAGTTCTTCACAAAACCAAGCTCCAGGAGTTCTTTATCAAGTCTTGCATTCCATGCCCTGGGTGCCTGACGCAGCCCATACAAGGCTTTTCTTAATTTCAGTACCTTGCCACTCCCATTCTGCACAACAAAGCCAGGAGGCTGTTGAACATACACCTCCTCATTCAAGTCTCCATTGAGAAATGCTGATTTGACATCCATGTGATGCACTTTCCAACCACTTTTTGCTGCCAGTGCCAATATAAGTCTCACTGTTTCAATTCTAGCTACTGGTGCAAACACCTCTTCAAAGTCCACTCCCTCACGCTGGGCATACCCCTTTGCCACCAGTCTTGCTTTGTGCTTGACCACATTGCCTTCAGGATCTTTCTTGACCTTGAAAACCCATTTTAGTCCTATTGCACGGTGACCAGGTGGCAAATTTGCTAGCTCCCAGGTTCGATTAGACTGAATTGCCTGCATCTCTGTCTGCATAGCTTCTCTCCAGCACCCTTCTGTCAGTGCCTCCTCCACACTGCTTGGCTCCTCTGCAGCCACTAAGCACACACCACTGTACTCAAAGCCATGTACCTCTTCAGTTGTATCGATGAGATCCTGCACAGTTCTGTATCTTACTGCATTCCCATCTGAATCAACTTCACCACCTGCTGGTGGCGTGGCATACTGCACTCGTGGTGCTTGCAGTGTAGGTGGTGGTGTTTGTGGCTCTTGTGCTACCACTGGATCCACATTAGGTGTGCTAGAACCAGGTGACACTGCCGGAACAAAGACAGGCTCCTCATCTGCCCCAACTGCATTTTCAGTTTCAGCTTCAGTGACTGTTCCTTGTCCGACAACAGAGAAATACTCCACCTCTAACTCACTGTTAGTTGCATTTCCCTGAGATTTCTCACCCCAGTTCCACTCCCTATGTTCTTCAAACACCACATCTCGGGTCACTTGCAGCTTCTTTGTTACTGGATCATAAACCCTATAGCCTTTAGTGCCTGCATCATAACCGACAAACACCATTGGTGTTGATCTGTCTGACAGTTTAGTCACACCTGGGCCAACTTTTTTCACATGAGCTACACATCCAAACGTTCTCAAGTGACTTACATTGGGTTTTCTTTTATGCCATGCCTCATAGGGTGTCATACCATCTAGGCTCTTTGTGGGAGCCCGATTCAATATGTATACTGCAGTGTGCACAGCTTCCCCCCAAAACTGACTCGGCATTTTCTTGCTCTTCAACATGCACCTGGCCATCTCAACAATTGTTTGATTCCTACGCTCTACCACACCATTTTGCTGTGGAGAATATGGTGCTGTGGTGAAGTGCTTCAGCCCCTGCTCATCACAGAACTCAGTAAACTGAGTTGAATTAAATTCACCACCTCTGTCAGAGCGAAATGCCCGAAGCTTCCTCCCACTTTCAGTCTCAGCAAGTGCCTTCACACGCTTGAAATGTTTGAATGCCTCATCTTTTGTTCCCAGAAGCTCTAGCCACATGAAACGGCTATAATCATCAACTATCAGCAGAAAATAGTTCTTACCACCGGGCGTGCTCGGTCTAATCTGTCCACAGAGGTCAGTGTGGACTAGATCAAGTGGCTTCTCCCCTCGGTAATTGGCAACCTTGGGAAATGACTGACGGTGCTGCTTCCCAACTGCACAACCGTCACAGAATTCTTCCACTCGATCGATCTGTGGCATACCCACCACCATGTTCTTGCAGCTGAGATCACGTAGTGACCTGAAGTTCAGGTGCCCATATCTCCCGTGCCACACCCATGCCTTGTCATTTTTCATGGCCATCAGACAAACAGGTTCAGCTAGCTGCAATTTCAACAGATACAAACGGTTCCTTGCCCGGGGAGCTCTAGCCAGTAGACTCCTCTCCACATCATAGACATTACAGAACCCATTTTCAATCACAATTTTGCAACCAACCTCTTCTAACTGGCCAAGACTAATAATGCTACTTTTCAGCTTGGGTATGAAATAAACTTCAGTCAATACCTTGTGACCTTTGTTCTTGGTCTGGAGCATCACGGAGCCGAGGCCTTCTATCTGCACCACTGAACCATCGCCAAAACGCACAGTGCCTGCGATCGACGTGTCCAATGCTGTCAGCACCTCTCGACGCCCAGTCATGTGGTTGCTGGCCCCCGTGTCGAGGACCCACACGTCATCAGCTCGATCTCCCGGGAACACCTTCTGCTCGTTGAGGTGTACCACATGGTGTGGCACACGTTCACGATCTGCTCCATGTCCCCGCCGCATCGTGT
Source organism: Zoysia pacifica (assembly GCA_001602315.1). Taxonomy (NCBI): domain Eukaryota; kingdom Viridiplantae; phylum Streptophyta; class Magnoliopsida; order Poales; family Poaceae; genus Zoysia; species Zoysia pacifica. Next base: position 68,077 of record BCLH01000231.1, read on the forward strand.
CGGTGTTCACCGTCGCCAGCATGAGCGCCGGCTCCTCATAATCAGCGCGGACGTGGTGCGCCTCCTCCTTGCGCTCCTTCTTCGGACGCTTGCAGTCCTGCTTCCAGTGGCCATAGATGCCACAGTTACGACACCTCCCCTTTCGCCTTGGTGTGCCCTCCGACGTCAGCTTCAGTACCGGCTCCTTCTTCTCGCCATGCCCCGCGCCTTTTGACTTGGCTGGGGTAACCCCACCATGTCGATCTCCTCCTGTACTGGAGGATGAACCTTCTGGCGCCAGCTTGTGACGATATTTGGCCAGCCACTGCTCCTCCGTCAGATACAGTTTCTCTGTCTTCTCGACAATGGTGTCGACGTCGAGGCGATCTTCAGCTACCCTCAACCGTCCCACCAACTCCTCCACCGTCAGCGTCTTGATGTCCAGCAGTGTCTCAATTGACACCGCGACTTGGGAGTACTTCTTGGGCAGCACTCGCAGTATCTTCTTCACGATACGAGTCTCGGTTACCTCCTCACCAAGCTCCCGTAAATTCGCGGCCAGGGTGTTGATCCGTAGCCCGAATTCATCCACGAGTTCGCCATCCTTGAAGCGCACGTTCTCAAACTCCTGCTGCAGGCGTTGTGCATGAGCTTCCCTTACTCGATCCACGCCTTGCCGCATGGTTTTCACCGACTCCCAGGCTTCCTTCACAGTCTTCTTGGCTCCCAACGTCGTCCACATCTCCTTGGGCACTGAACGCAGGAGCGCGCCCATGGCCTGTCGATCTTGTGAACGCTTCACCCCCGGTCCGCCCGGCTCGACCGCCTCCCAGATCTCCAAGGTCTCGTAATTACACTGCATGAGCATCGCCCACTCAGTGTAGTTTGAGCGCGAGAGCATTGGCCACATGAGAGAGCCTGGATTCACCCCTCTCTCCGTCACGCCACTGGCTCCGCTGTCGTCGCTCATCTTCACCTCCGATGGCCTTCTGCTTCTGGGGATCACGAACTTCTTCTTTGGCGGTTCTTTCGGTGGGCTTACAGAGCCACCGTAGTACATGCGCTAGGAAGAACGCTCCGATACCAATTGTTGGCGCCGGCTGCCCGAGGTGCAGCTCGACGGCATTCGGGTGGCGCCGAGGCTCCGGAGTGGATTCCTCGACGGCGATTTGGGAACGATGCTTGTCACGTTCAGGAACACGCGACGCGCCCAGCTCTTCGCTCATTCGCACGCCGATCTCGAAGGATCTCAACAGAATGACGCGAATGCCGCTGCAACCGTTGCAGCTCCTGTGGGTCTTCGTTCTATTTATCCCCAGCACGTTTACATGGTCCACGATCTCCCCGCCATGCGCGCGCTCGCGCTGCGACGCGCCCGCCTAACGCGCGGGAACGCTCTTCATGCACGACATGGCGGGAGACGCGGTCTGCCGCACCGTGAACGCAGCACGGCTCTGGCATGGGCACCACTAAACGAAATGCAGCTACAATTTAGGAAGTAAACATGCACTACAACTATATTTGGAACAAAACATGCAATGCTTGTGCTCGGGATTAGCTAACAGTTAGATCGAGACCTAGAAGCAGGAACCATGTTGGGTCACCGGGCAGGGAGCTGCGCTAGCTGTGTCCCGTCACCATGCTTGGAGCTGCAAAAGGAGCCAGATTCAACTGCGGGACAGGATTGATTTGGTAACAGCACGAATGGGAGGCGGGACTGGCGATTTTGTCTCGAGAACAGCAGGAAATCGCATTTCGGACGTTCCTATCGAATCTCCAAAATGCCAGGAGTGAGAAATCTGGTTTTCGAACTTCAAAAATTTAGGGACCTCATTTACGTAATTGTTGGAGGATTGTTTTTCTAATTACTTCATAAATTTTAGTTTAAGAAGTTAATTTAGGGAATTGTTGAAGATGCTCTTAGAGCTTGTTGTGGCACAGCAGCAGCAGGAGATGGTTAGGGTTTCTTTAGCCACATAACAAACTGCAAAAAGAATTTCATTACATTTGCCGATGGCCAGATGATGCTTCTTGATTCAGCTGGTATGTTCACAGGAAGTCTGCTAAACTTGCTAGGTGTTCATACGATGTAGTATTGTAGTGTGTCAATCACTTCTGCCACTACTAAACAACCATTTCTTCAAGCGGACTTAAATTCATTCCTACACAGTTTTTACAGTCTGCTGGCAGTCATGACCCTATAAAAATGATATTTTTATATAGGCATTTTTGTGTCATGCCTGCACAAACAGCATTTGTAAAGACAAATCATCTGCACAAGCAATTTTTTTGCAACAAAAAAGAATTGAACTGTCTGAATGGCAAAGCATGCCGCTGTTCAGATTCATCATCGAGGAAGCGAGCAGTGTAGCTAAATAAATATGAATGTCATGTCGATGGTTAAAAGAAGGAAGCATTCATTATAATTCCAAATTATTTTCCAGTTTGTTACGAGGCGACATTGATTATCAGGACTCTGTATTTGAAAATAAGCTTTGACTACTCTTGTAAGTCAACACATTCTCTCCCCTGCTATGAACCAGAGAGACCAATTAAAAGTTCCTTGGTCTTCCTGATATATATTTAAAGAAAATGAAAGTATACTACATAACCTCAAATAGAGTAGAACAAGATGAAATAAAATCCTTACCTGCACTCAGGTTTTTTAGAAAATTTGGATTGAATCACTCGTTGATGTTTATTTGTAAGATCAGAAACAAACCTGTACTTTTTCAGGTCTCCACCCATTGCTATTAGAGAAAGTTCCTTTGTTGTCCATTATGATCTTTATTTTCTTTCCCCCCTTACTTTCTTATAATACAAGAAAGATACCTGTTGCTTTGGAACAGAAATGCAATCCACTGGATACGCACTATTCAAGTCCATCACCTCGTCCATAATTTCACTATGTAGTGAACTTACTGGTGTGTAGCTACCACTGTTAAACAGTTCTTACACCCACAAAACCAGAGACTGTGATGGTTGCTACTAGGTGTTGGACACGCTCGACATCAGCTCTATCGGACACTGCTTTCGAAAATATCAGTGTCGGCTCTAGGCGATGGATGTCATCTGTATCCAACACTTGTGACTAAACCAACAGTGACGGCCTAGGCTGAGATCATACAACTGACACTGTTGCTGAACCAACATTCTCATTTCATGATGACATCCCTGGAACCGACACTATTGTTACTTGTAGTGCCATTTTTGGGTGATATCCTGGCATGTGACATTGTAGTTTCCTGTATAAGTACTCGCCCCTTCTTCCCATGAGGCACTCTGTTCGATTCAGTTTCAGATGGCAGCCAGCTGGGAAATTAGAAAACAAAGGGGGAAGGTTTTGATTCCATTTTTTCAAGGACTTTTCTCTGAGGTAAATCTATATGATCCTTTATAGTTTCAAGCATTTTATTGTGGATAAAGAAAGAAATGAATTTCCACCATTAAGCTAGACCTAGCTTTATAAGGAATAACTCATCTAGTTGTATGGATTTTATAGAATTTTCACCAGTGAATTTTGGAGGCAACTGTTCAAAGCATTGAAGGTCCAACTGCATTTCAGCTCTCTGCTTATGATCCTCAGATAGATGGACAGACTTAATGTGTTAATCAGTGCCTTGACGCTTACATCAGATGCATGGCTTTCGAAGAACCTCAAATGGAAGGTTTGTCTTTCCTTAGTATAATGGTAGTGCCACACTAGCTATCATACCTCCCTGCAGTGCAACCCACGTTCAGGCTTTACCCAACCCAAAGTAACTAGTGAAGTGATGATTCCTGGACCACAAACTTAGGCACTAGAATTTCTCCCAGCTAAACAATCTATGATCTCGAAACTCAGAGAATGTTGACAGCGCTCAGGCCAGAACAAAAAAATATGCTGATAGGAACATATCAGAACTTTTGCTGAAGGTGATATGGTGTACTTGAAGTTTGAGCGTCTTATAGGCAGACAGCTTTTGGTGTTAGAAGAAACATCAAGCTTGTCAGTAAGTATTATGGCCCTTATCTCATCCTCCAGAAAATTGGCAAGGCAGCTTATAAACTCCAACTAGCTGACAGCTCAAATACACCCAGTTTTCCATGTTTGTCAGCTTGAGAAGCATATTGGTCCTAAAGCAGTGCCCTGCTCTTCACTACCCTTGGTCACTCCAGAAAGTTACAGCAAATCAGCTCCAGAGGTTGGTTTTCAAACTCAAGCTATACCTCAACATAATGTTGTGTACAACATTGATTGATTAAATAGCTTAAAAAGCCAGAAACTGAGGCTACCTGGTAGGATGCATCGCTCATTCAGAGCTGTTTCACACAGTTCTACAGGGCTACTATCACATGTTGGTTTTGAAACAAATCTCCTTGAGGACAAGGATGATTTCAGTGGGGGGAATTATCTGAACCCCGCCCTGAACAAGGGAAGAAGTAGATCACTTACTCTAATTTTTACCACTCGATGGGCACTGTTACGTTTCATGCCATTGTTGTTTTATCATAACAAACTGCTTTAAGCTGGTATGCCACAATGCCAGCTGGTACCTGTAAGCTTTAACTTTATAAAGTAAGGTACGATCAGGAGGAGAAACGGTGGAGTATGCTTTAGTTAGTTTCCTTAGCTTTAGCTTAATCATGTACTCCCTCCGGTTTCAAATTATTGACACTATTGATTTTTAACTTCATTTTTGACTATTCGTCTTATTAAAAAAAATTTGTTCAAATATGTAAAATTTTGTTATTATTTGATTTATCATTAGTAAAATTTAAATCACGACTAATAATTTTACACATTGGAACAAAATTTTTGAATAAGACGAACAGTCAAAGTTGATGTTAAAATTCAACGGTGTCAATAATTTAAAACCGGAGGGAGTACGTAGAAATTGTTTGTCAGTATTACCACCCATCTCCATACTCCATTCTGCCCTGTTCCTCTGAGTTCATCAGACCTATGTGTTTTTGCTCGTGGATCATGGTGGAGTTGAGGGTCCAGTTCCACAGACCACTCACCCTTGGATCTCCTGCGTTGCTCTGTGTCCAACAACCAGGACACGAGACGTTTGGTTATCCAGGTAATCCAACGCCTGTGGTGTTTCCATCTTGGTTGATTCTAGTTCTACTATGATCGATCTTAGATCATCACAGTCTAGTGGAGCTGGCACCAGTCAGTAGGGTGGGGCAGGGATGTCTGAGGGTGTCTTGAAGGTGTGGGGGGTGGCGGCTAGGCCGGAGTAGGGGTGATGTGCAGGAGTAGGAGGTGCGGGGGTGGTGGCTAGGCTAGGGCAGGGGCGACGTACATGAGTCAGGGGGTGCGTGGGCGGCCAAGGATGCTGAGGAGGGGCGGGGCAGCGGTGATCAGGCTGGGGCAGGGGCGATGCGCAAGTGTGGGGAGGTGCAGGGTGGCAGCCAGGTCTGCGCAGGGCCGACGCGTAGGAGTGGGAAGGTTCGTGGCAGCCAGGGATGCCAGTGGGTGCACCAAGTAAATCACTGTAAGACAATTCCTATCTGTGAGGAACGTTTAGAGGATGACTTGCTGTGTGCACCTAATAAATAACTGATTGTTCTTTTTATGTATACATAGTTCTTGATCTTCTGTCAGGTCATGGTAACTTTAAATTTGATGGAGACGCGACACGCAATCGATTCGGCATCAAATCAACACGACTCGAACCGTGCACACACTATTGACCTCGTCAAAAATGCTAATCCCAGTCTACGAATCGAAAAACACAAGAAAGAACATAACTCTATTATGAAATCTGAATTAAATCACAAAGTTAAAAGACCAACAAACTGTCAAATGGTAAAACTGTTTAATAACAAATAAAAACTAATCAAAAATCTAAGTCTAATGGTGATGGCTACTATTTATATAGAGGTTTGAGATGTTCTTAGGGTCAAACCCTAAAACTAATGATGGTGGCTACTGTTTATGCCTAGGAAGGATGCATGGGCCAAGAGCTAAAAGACGATGTCACAGCAGTCTAACAGATTTTAAATGTCTTATTGTTTCAACAATTTCGAGAGATCTAAGAAGTATTTGGGCATAGGATTAGATCTGTTGGAAAGCTTATCTCCTTAGCTTTCTATACATATCTAAAACGTCAAAAATAGAGATTGTATGCGACTTAGGCACACTACTAAGTTTTCACCCTTGGGCAACGATGCCAAAACATTGCAATAAGGTCAAAGTGGTTGCATTATGTACAATTTACAACCAAATCATGGTCATTGACAAGCGTGGCAAGTATTGGTGTGATTTAAAGTTTGTCCCTCAAATTTATATTTTCATAACATATGCTTATCGCCACAACATGGGCCGTCACAATAGATAATTATGCCACGTCTGAAATCGTGGCAACACAAACTGTTGCCATGAGTAACGTCGTGATGATACTTAATTTTTCCATGAGATGGACCATGGCAGTAGATAATAGATGCACAACCGAAATGCCCCTGTTTGCTGCCTTTTTGCCCAGTGCCACTCATGGCATAGGCCACTCGGCCTATCTTTTGACGGCAAAGAGCTGTTTGTCGAGTGTTTTTTATCGAGCACTCGGCAAAAGCTTTGCCGAGTGCCCTTTAGAACTTCAGCAAAAAAAAGTAGACTGAACGGATAGAAAATAGTGACGGTGACTTTGTCGAGTGCTTGGATGTGACACTCAGCAAAATGTTTTTGTTTGCCCAGTGCCCGTCTCACGACACTCGGCAAACATTAAATATTGGCCGAGTGCCTGGGTAGAAACACTCGACAAAATATTAAACTTTGCCGAGTGTCTGGATACGACACTCGGCAAACTCTTTCTGTTTGCCGAGTGCCAGGCACACGACAGTCGGCAAAGATTTAATGTTTGCCGAGTGTCTGGGTAAATACATTCGGCAAAATCTTAGTATTTGCCGAGTGTTTTTACCCAAACACTCGGCAAAATATGTTTTTGAAATTTTAAAATCAGCTAAAATCACACCACAGGCAGTTTATATAAACCATAAACATATAGATCACATCACAGGCAATTTATATAGTCAAAAAACATATAAATCATATCACAGGCAATTTATATAAACAAGTCTCATACAAAACACAATAAACATTTATCATATTCCAATAGCTTCAGGCATAGTCCAATATCTTCACACACAGATCAACTATGAGGCCACTGTGACGTATAAGACGATTGATTCGATGTCGCATGATTTGATGTCGCCGATTGATTCTGTACAAAGGAGAAAAGATTGTATATGTTAGACAAGATTTAAAGTAGAAACAAGCAACTTAAAACATTCATACTCACAGGAGTAGTTGCAGGATAGGTGGAGAAAGGAATAGCTCTGGTGGCAGAGGTTGACCCATCCTTTTGCTAAGACTTTACATCCAGTGAAACATCTACTCTATTCTCTGTCGATCGGCCTCTTGCCTCTGGCGATCGGCCTCCATCCTGGCCGCCATCTCCTCCCTTAACCTCCTGTCTTCTGCCAGCTCGACCTACAATATTTCACCTCAATATTACAATGCAAAGCAAAGGTATGTTAAAATCAAAGAACGACGAATAAAACGGAAGTAACTTGGGTTGCCTTCATCCAGGACTGTGCAGTGGCTGGTCGCGTGCGTATGGCCGAGCTTGAACTCGTGCTCCTTGCTCGAATCTAAGAGAGAGTGGGAGTAATGACCGTGTCGAGTGTGCTGTCGCAGTACCACCCGTGCTTCTTGCCTCCTCCTACTCTCATGACGACTTCTCCATCAAAGTCCAAGGTGCTCGGATCGTACTCTTGCCCATGAACCTCTCTTGTCATCTCAGTGTACTCATTGAGGCGGCTGTGGACGGTCGTATTGCTGTACGCCGAGGGCTGGTCCTCCGGGTTGTACTCGACGTCGGACGTCGCCTTGCCCTTGTCGGCCAAAGCCCATGCCTTGAACTGGGAGCAAGGTTGGCCACCATATGACGAGGACTGCGAAAAAATAGCAAGATGAGTAGAAATTATGCAAAATTGAGCGTTATAATAAAGAAATCAATTCGCGTACCCATGTAGCCACTTATTCATCGAGGCTTAGGTTGCCTTAATGGTGTGGTGCACCTGGCATTATCAAACGACGCTCTCGGCAAGCGTTGTGCGTCTCCTCCCACTCGACGACGCACCACTTATTCAGCATCTCTTCTCAACACTGGAGATGCTGGGCGCATCACCACGGAGGCACCTACACGTCATTAAGTATATGATATATAAAAAGATCAAATTAGGCGTACTAAATCTCAGAAAAAGCAGTATTAATGTTTTATATTTACCTACAGGTATTTTTCTCAGGTCATTGTTATGGTTCTTGCTTGAGTTTTGGTGATCTTCATGTCAAGGTATGTAGCGTGGTATGTTACAATGGACTGCACGTGAGCCTCGTAATGCATGTCCTTGACAAGCTTGACATAGGCCTTGTGAGCCACAGTGGTTGCCTTAGCCTCGTATCTGTCCTGACATCTGAAGAAATCCTACATATAGACGCGATGTATCCAGTCATTATTTAGCAATGTCAAATAAAAACTAAATATAATGCGAGGAATACTTATCAACAGCTCAGCCGTCACCTGCTTCGCCTTGTTGCGAAAGACCCTGCCATCTCGATCTGGTACATCGGAAAAGGCGATATAGTGGTCCTATGTGTAGGCCCGCTCATGCCCTCCGCCATACGCAATCAGATCCGAAAAGTGTAGCCTGCATAAAAGACTAAGGATGCCATTGACATGACATTTATGATCACCTGCAGCCACAAGCATCCAACCTATGCCCAAATGATTAAGATAAATTATTAGTTTCTATTGTGATTTTCAACATATTAAATGGAAAGGACAACTTATTAAGTTACATACCTAGCACCAGTGGATCGAATCAGCGGGCATCTCTCACGAGGTATTGGTCGGGTCGGGAGGGTAGAGGGACCTCGCAACCAGACACCCGACGTTCCAGAGGAAGCCGAACCCCCTGTCGCCTCCTCCTGCTTATCCTGCTCCTGCTCCTCATCTTGCTCCTGCTCCTCTTGCTCCTCCTGCTCCTCCTGCTCCTCCTCCTCGGTCGACGACAGAGGTACAGGCGACAGTGAAGCTACAAGTGCTTTGCCTCTCCCTCGACCTCTGCCTCCACCCTTTCGTCGACCCTTGCTGGACCCCTCAGCTGCATCAGGACCTCTTTTGTACAGCGATTTTATCTTTCTGAAACTGCCCACCATCTTTGCCTAATCACCTGCAATTAAAAAGAGTAAACCAATCAGCACAGATAAACAAAATGTATTAAAAGAAAATGCAAAAAATAAAATTTGAAAATGAATTAGTATGAAAAAACAAAAATTAATTATTACTACGAATCATACATGTATTAAGAATAATCATCATAATCGGGATTAGCTGGATCATAAGTCTCATCATCACTATCACTAATGTCGATATAATCGTGCCCGTGCTTCGAAGGAGGAATGATGTCATCACTGTCATTGCCTAAATGTAATCGCTTAAGTAATTCTAAGTCCTTCACATTATGAACCTCATCTCCAGCGTCCTCGTCGATAGCTCTTTCATTGTCTACTTCCATTCTGATTGCTTCGGTTAGGTCTATCTCAAAAGTACCTTCAAGCCCATTTTCTTGAAAGAACTCTCCGTCATATGTGTTGTAATCTTCATTGTTTGAGACCAGTAATTTACCGTGTAGAGATACCTTGTACACAACATCCCAACCTTTAAGACGGTCGTCGGTTTAGCATGGGTAAGAGAGATAATAAACTTGTGTGGCCTGTTGAGCCACAATATAGACATCGTCTCCTAGTAAGACGGATGATTGTCAAATTTTGACTAACCTAAGATTAGAGTTCCGTTTCACTACTTCAAGATCAAACCAATGTCATTTGAATATGACAAGATTAAGAGGTTTGCAACCATGAAACGTGAGTTTATATATTTCTTCAATTCTTCCATAATACTTGACCCCATCAAGGACTTGCGTAAAAACTCTAGTATTTGTGGTTCTTCGATTGGCCCTGCGACATCCATTCACGTCATAACTAGTAAATGACCTGACCCTACAGGCATAGCCGTCGACGACCTGTCTCAACTGCACTCATAGACGCATCGGTTTGGCCCTGCGAGATAAATCAAGATAGTTCGTTGTATTATTTACACATACGAGCAACTTGTAATGTCAAACTAAGTACGAGGTAAATTGGACAGTACCTTATGTTTGAACCAAGACATGAAATTGGGCATTCCATTTCCCGCACCTTGTCTAAGAAGTGTCTCAGCTTCATGCGGGGTAGGTTCCCTTGATTCACGCCAAAATTGATGAAGGAATTCCTGCATGTACTGCTCCACTTCGGAAAGTTTGATCAACACATACCATAATATTGCACAACTCTTCATGATTCAAAGTCTTATGGGTCGCATCACTTGCACTTTCGAGTTGCCCTCAAAAAATGCTGAGGTTCAATTCGTCTTCGCCCGCATTGTAACGAGCGGTTGGGTTATGCACGCTAGGAAGGTTGTCACAATAGTATTTTGTTGTGAAGTTTGACACCTTCTCTAGAATGTATGCCTCTGCGATGAAAGGTTCAATTTTGCATTTATTTTTATATTTAGTTCGAAGAACCTTTTGACATCTCTTAATTGAATAGCACCAACGGCCCTGCACAGGCCTCCCCCATTCATGCCTCATACAGGAGGTGCAAAATCAAATGCTACATCAGATTGAAGAAGCCGAGTGGAAAGATCTTCTCTAACTTACAGAGCAACACATGTGCCATTCTCTCCATGTCTGCAATCACAGTCCGAGATAACTCCTTAGCACAAAGCTGACGAAAGAAATTGCTCAACTCTGCCAGCACTAGCCAGATGTGCTTAGGGACATAGCCTTGAACCATCACCAGAAGAAGCCGCTCAAGCCATATGTGGTAGTCATGACTCTTTAGCCCATTGATTCGCATAGTAGACAAGTTCACTCCCCTCCTCATATTCGATGTATACCCATTAGGGAACATTAAAGTTTGAAACCATTCTAGTACTTTCCTCCTTTGTGGCCTCTTCAGGACGAATTCGGCCTTAAGCTTCCTCCATGACTTGCCGCCTCTAGGAGGCGCCATTTCTTGCTTTGTTTATCGCATAACATTGCCAGATCCAATCTAGCCTTAACGTTGTTCTTTGTCTTATCAAAAATGTCTATGATTGTTGCCCAAAGAGTCTCAGCAACATTCTTTTCAGTGTGCATTACATCAATGTTATGTGAAAGTAGGTCATCAAAGTAGGAGAGCCTCCACAAACCCGACTTCTGAGTCCAGGCATGTTGCTCACCATATCCCACAAAACCACTTTCTTGTTCACTGACCTCGAAAGCATCTATTTAAGCACGAACTGTAGCGCCTATCATCATCTGCAGTGCAGGCTCTGTAACTATGACACCTTTCGTAAATTTTTTGATGTCTCGTCTGAATGGATGGTCAAGAGGGAGAAATTGTTGATGTTTGTCGAATGAAGAATACTTGCCACCCTTCCACAACCAAATGAACTGCAGAGCTGCCTTGCATACTGGGCATGAGAACTTCCCGTGAACACACCAACCGCAGAATATCCCATACGCCGAGAAATCATGCACGGAGTAGTGGTACCAAACATGCATTTTAAAGTTCCTCTTTGAAGCTCGGTCATACGTCCAGACCCTTTTCTCCCAAGCATAGAGCAAATCATCAATCACAGGCTCTATGAACACACTCATTTTATCTCTCGAGTGTTCAGGAATTATCAACGACAAGAATATGTTCTGTCGTTCAAAGAGGACGCCCGAGAGTAAATTGAGGGGATGACGAACACGGGCCAACAAGTATACGGGGCAGCCATCATTTCATAAGGATTGAACCCATCTGTTGCCAGCGCAATACGTACATTTCGAGCCTCTAAAGCTTTATCGCGATGAATCACATCAAAATGGGTCCATGCTTCACCATCAGAAGGATGCATTAGCTTCTCAGGATTGTATCGACGTCTATTTTTATACTACATCATCTGTTTCGCAGATTTCTCGGTCATGTATAGTCGTTGGATCCTCGATATGAACAGAAGGTACCATAAGATTTTCACGGGTACCGCGAGCTGCCTCTTATGACCATCACCAGAGTCTACCTCCAGGAACCTAGAGGATCCACACTTTGCACAGTACTTTGCTTCCGCGTGTTCTTTCCTAAATAAGATGCACCCCTTCGGACAAGCATATATCTGCTCATATAGCATCTTAAGTGCACGAAGGATTTTTCGTGTCTCATACATGTTATTTGGCAGTATGTGATCTTCAGGAAGCATGCTGCCAAAAACTGTCAACATAACATCGAACGCGTCTTGACTCAGGCTAAACTGTGACTTTACGGCCATTAGACGTCCAGTGGCATCCAATTGAGAAATCTTTATCCGACCGTGAAGGGCTTTCTGTGCCGCAGTCAACATGTCGTAATACACCTTTGCGGTTGCCTCTGGCTCTTCTCCCTACCTCCTTCAACAAAGTGTGCTTTATGATAGTCATTTAACATGTCTTCTACCCCGCCATCAGTATCATAATCCTCGACACATTGTCTCACGTCCTCGTCTCTCATACGATCGGCTTCACCATGGTAGATTCACCGGGTGTAATCTACCGTAAATCCATTCTTGTAAAGATGTTTACCCATGATCACCTTTGTTTGTTGACGCATGTTAGCACATCTGCTGCAAAGACACCAAGTGACAGACGCTCCTTTAACTTTGGTAAATGCTAGTTCTAGGAAAGCATCAGTCTTCTCAATCTATTCATCAGTCAACAAACCCTGACTTGAGCGGTCCGTGTACATCCACGCACGGTAGTCCATCCTCTAACATATCAACGAGTGATATAAAAATCAATTGTATCTACACGATGTTTGTACTATCTAATAGGTGAAGATAGGTCCTAATCCCACCCGAGGATGCGTAGATAAGATTAGCTTCCATGCTCTACTTCTATTCGAGACAGAATTTTGACAGCACCTCCCTACTGTGACCAGAATACACGTCTTGCAAAGCAGATTGTGTATCCTATCACAACAGGGAGGTGATGTCGAAACTCTGTCTCGAATAGAAGTAGACTATGGAAACTAACCCCATCAACGCATCCTCGAACTGTCAAAAAACGTGGACAATTCGAAACAGATACGGTTATAGAAATGAAAAGATCTGCATATTTTCAACCGTATCTGTTTCGAACGGGAGATGTCTAACTAGGTTACGTGATCTATGAACATGATACGAAAAAAAAGATTTTTATGTCTCGCCTTGCTGTCCTGCAAAGTGACAAGTCGAGAACGATGCAATTAAATCTCTCCTGCAACAAAAAGAAAATAATGTCGTCAATGTTGAGCATCTAATACACTGTCTTTCATAGCTGCTCCCACCAACTACGTGTTCAACAACCATAACATGAAAGAAAATTCACCTGAGGCGACTGAGGCACGGCGACGACGGCCGAAGCGAGTCGGAGTGCGGCACTCGGTAAACCGTAACGGTCACAAACGGACGTCAGTTTTGCCGAGTGCACGAACACTCGGCAAATCTTTTGTTTGTCGAGTGTTGGACCTATGACACTCGACAAAAAAATTATTTGTTGAGTGTTTTCTGTACACCGTGCGTTGTTGTTGTGACACTCGGCAAACGTCTAGTTTGCTGAGTGCCCGTGAAATTGCACTCGGCAAACCTCAATGCACTCGACAAAGAGCCGGTTTCCGGTAGTGATGTCACGCATAATATCATGGCAAAAAAAGCTGTTGCAATGACTATCGTCATGGCAAAAGTTTTTATTGCGATGAAGCATGTGGTGGCAAGTGATATTATTCCCATGATAAATGAGTTATTGTAATAGGATCTTTTGCCACATGTGTTATTTCATTGCAATATATTCTTTTCCATGTAAAATATTTTGTTGTGATATAAATTATTTATAGCCACACATAACATACTATTGCCTGACATACTTATGCAACAAAACTTTGTTCATGGTAACTATGTCATATAACAATGGTCAGTGTACATGGCAATAAGTATCACATAGCAACAAATAAGCACCGTGGTAATAATGTATAGCAACAAATAAGCATCATGGTAATATTTGATTTATTGCAGCAAAAAATAATTTGTGACAATGCAGTCTATATTATATAATTTAGTAATGAACAGCTGTTGTAGTAGAATACAATTTTAGCAATAATTATATTAAATCAATCCACAATTCATTGCGTAAAAATCACATATACATGTGTTTAGAATATAGTATTCAAATATTACATATTTATCATTGCTATGATTGCGATAAAAAATCATCTAGAAATCTGAAACCAAAAAAACAAACTATTGCTATAATTGTAATATCAATTGAAATATGTGCTCTAAATCCTTCAACACCTGCCTCATCACCCACCCATCTAGTGTCCAATCCAGCATACGAGAACATGTAATCATGTTTCTCGTCCTTGCCCTTTGCACCATCAAAACAAACTTCCAACATCTCCATACCTGCATATATATGCATAGGCACAATCTTCAAACTATTCTACGAGCATGAATATAGAACTGACGGTGCAACTTAAGTAAACCAATATAAGTGCTGTGTAATACTATGCAATATGCAATCTACGCAGGTTCACCGTATTCTTTTTCAAAATTAGAATAATGCATAAAAAATTAGATTAATATAAAAAACTCAACCTATGGGGGTAAGACCGTCCTCGTGCATTCTATTAAGAAGAAGACCTTCTTACATAGATCAAGAAAATCTAGGAACCCCTGCCCCACCTTACACAGCAGCACCATAGCCCGTGTGAGAACGACCAACGACCTAGGCTGGGGCTCCTGAAATTCGCTACCAAGGGGAGTCAAACCTAGGACCTGAGGGGTGCTACTGAGGCTCCTCAACCAGTAGGCTGAATGCCCTTTCACAAAATTAGAGTAATAGAATCATCAAGCTGCTGCAACTTAAACTACAAAAACACAACAAGCAAGATTTTTAGAGATGAAATTGCAACTAATTAGCGGAGAGGAAGAAAGACCTTATCTATGAGGAAGGCGATTCATTGATAACTGCTGGAACACAATGATCTCCGAGCCAGTCAATTCAGAAAGGAAGAACCTAAATGTAAAGAACAAATTGTTAGATATTCATGAATAGGGTAAAAATAGGCATTGCTTACTATGCTTAGGGAAAATCATCACCCAACTCATACCATATTGGCACAACTTTTATACAAGGACAACACATTCATTTTCAGGTAATAATACTATCATTGAACGATAGAAATTATACAATGATAATATTATTGCATTAATATGCATCCCCTATACATAAAAGGACTAGCATCCTCTACAGTCACATGACTGGCTCCAGTACAAGAAACTGATCAACAAAAAAAAATAACAAAGATACATGCGTGTAGTATCCAAATAAAAATTACACCTCGAACAGAAACTCACAACATGGGATGACATCCCAGCTATTTTTTTTAGCTAGATAGTATCATGATTATGCCCCTGCTCTTCAATGCAAAGCTGACTAGAAGGACTGGAAAAACAACACATAACAAAAAAGGGCGAGCCTATATAAATATGGATATATATACTCTATGTTCGGCACATGAAAAGCTACAAGCATGTGTAGGGATCAAAGCCCCATGTTCACCATGATCTACGCACAGTTAATGTAAATGGTAGAGAAACTAGTGATACATCACAGCTACAACACTTCTGAACCATTTGAGTTTATACTTATTCTTCCACGTGCACGGCTTTTACCGTATTCAGTAGTTGTTGTGAACAAATAAAATTCACCAGCATACTGTAACTGTTGGTATCGAAAAGATTTTTCTAAGAGCAAAAGATCTAGTGTGGCAGAAAGGTTGCATATTTTCTTTTTCTGTAGTCAGAATGCTTTCTGGTTAAGTCTGTAAAAGTAACGTTGTTTGAGAAGTATTAGCTCTCTGAAGTGTACACAAATCAATTAGAACTAGTACAAATTTTTTATTGGTACCTGTGGTAATATATCGTCTTGTTCATCTATGGTGCTATCATTTTACCTCTCAACT
>BCLH01000231.1:86688-107972 GCA_001602315.1 Zoysia pacifica
GGAACAAAATTCTATCGTGGAGGCAAGGTATGAAATGCAGCTTGTTCTCTATGTAGTTTATTTGCCAAGGCGAGCTTTGACGAACAAATGAACCTAGGAATGTATAAGGGAAAATGAAAGATCGATAGACATTGAGGCTGGAAATGAATGCAGGCCACAGATCTATTTGCCCAAATAGCACCTTAAATATTTTTTTTTTGCGATACCTAATAATCATGAGCAGCATGATTTGACTGATAGTGGCATGCCCGGCTCTGCATTGATATGTATGAAGTTCATGCAATAATGTTGCTGGATGTCTACCTGAGAATGTTGGATTTGCTTATAATTGATTTTAGTTGCATACAGCTAGAGTTACAAGAGGTGAAATACCTTCAGACTATAATCAAGCGAACAAATGCAGCCCCTTATTTTCCCATGTATCTCAATGCATGACAGATATGCAAGTTTATCGCATACAGTAAATAATAAGTGGCTGTGCCCAATTGCAATGTAAAGAATTTCCTTTGTCGACTGTGATTGGTAGCTATTTATGAGAAATTCAGAACTTAACAAGCTATGTATTTGGTGAAGAATTGGTTTTGTTGTGAGATGCAATGTGTCTTGAAAGGAAATAAACATGGTGGACTGCACTAATTTGTAGTTAGACTGTAGTTTGAATTAAGCAGGTAAAGAATTGTTCTTGCCTCATTAGTTGGATGGTATTTTTAGATAAAGGCACAGTAAAGTGATTTTTGCATTAGATGAAATAGCAGATGGACATCACAAAATATTATTTTTGCAATTACAGTGAGATTTTGTGGTGAAAATATTAGATGGACATCACAAAATATTATTTTTGCAAAAAGAAACGTCTTACCGAGTACTTGTAAGATTCTTACCAGAGCAAAGCAATGGATGGTGCAATCGGTGGCACGAGAAACCAAAAAATCATAATTCCAAAATAGCAGGGTTAAATACAATGCTGATTTGAGGTGGATATGTGGAGCTTAGAAGGCTGAAATAAGATTAGTGGAACACAATTTTATAACAGATAGTAATGCTGAATATGTGTTCGAAGTATGTAATTCTAGTCGCTGACCTAATCTTATAAAAAAATTTAGATGTTATAAGAATATGAATGAGGATATCAAAGAGCAGAAAAAACACAAACAAAAAGGCTTCAAAAATCAGCAAATTGTTTAGCAGCTGAAAAATCAGAAAGGTTAATTCTCGGCCTCTTAATCTTAAATTTTTTTTATTTTTACTATATTTTTCTGATATTTTTCTCTGAACCAGAAGCACAAGAAATGGTACACGGCCAAATTTTAGATCAATACAATGAGAGATGTGGCCTGGAGAAAATTTTGAATTTCTGTTAAATGTGTTCTAAAACTTCAGAACACGAAAACAGAAACTTCTAATCTGAAATAATTGAATCTAGGGCTATCAAAGGATAGGAAATGTTCGGAAGATATCCAAAAAGAACTTATATGTCTAATTTGGAGTCCAGAAACAAATGTTATGACAACTTTAATTATGTCCCTCTGTAATAGATATCCGGTAAAAGCTAAAAAGAGTTTCGGATTGGAAATCGATTGCGAACTTTGTAGATGATTTTGTGGTGGAAGCTTATGAATGGGTTTGGATGTTAGGGATATGTTAGTGGTTGAAACAAGAAATGGATGACTGGGCAAAAAATTTGATGTAAGATAACAGATATGAACACGGATAACAGATTGAACGATGCAAGCGATGAACGACAAGGTAAAACAACTTGATGCAAAAAAATTTCAAAATCTAGCAACTAAAACACAAACTCAACACTATAGACTCTAAAATAAAATTATGCAAAGCCTAAACATGACTTGGACAGAGGAACACCTAACGATCTACTTTTTTTGTGTTGCAGCTTTTCTGTGGATGATAACATGAATGCAAATTTGATAAGGATAAATGTGAACCTGACTGTATACCTAAAGCTCTAATTACCACTTGTTGTGTACGTGGTTTCTGATCCTCTGTCAGGTCGTGGTAACTCTAGATTTGGTGGAGATGCGACACATAATTGATTTGACCGGCCTCAAATCAACACGATTCAAACTCCGTAATTATAGCACCACTTCTCCTCTGCTTATGAAACGTGCACACAGGATTGACCGTGCCAAGAAAGCTAATCCCAACCTGCGAATCGAAGAACATAAGCAAGAACAAAGAAGAACGCAACTCAATTACAAAATCTAATTTAAATCATAAAAATGGAAAACAAACAAATCGTCAAACGGCAAAATTGTTTGATAACAGATGAAAACTAATAAAAAACCGAAGTCTAATGGTGTGGGCTACTGTTTACATAGGTTGGGATGTTCTTAGGGTCAAATTCCTAATACTAATGGGTCTAGGAAGTATACATGGAGACAGATTCTGAATGTCTTATTGTTTCGATGATTTCTGGAGATTTAGAAAGTATTTGGGCATGGTATTAAATCTGTTAGAAAGCTTATCTCCTTTGCTTTCTATATATATCTAGAACATAAAAAACGGAGTTCGTATGCAATCTGAGCATCTGTTTTAGTGCAGGCTGCTCCTAGAGTCCGACCCAGACTCGAACCCGAGTTGAATTGGATCTCCTCCTCTGAGGTTGAACGTGACTGGGTGATCTTGAGCATCTTCAAACCCATTTTCATGCTTTTTTTAACCCTCTTCAATATTATTAATTATGATAAAGTTATTAGATAGCAATTTATTCTCAAAAAAAAGAAGATATATATTTAGGAATGAGATCACCTCTAAAATCAACTATCACGCCCGAGTTCCATTAATACTAATATTGGGAGTGTTGTAGATATTAAAAGAGTGATGTCCTCGTCACTTTTTAAGGAGTGGAGATGGAAATAATATAAGGCCCAAGTATTCCTTCTCCCATGAAATATTTGTCAGCGGTGAATATATAGAGGCCAGTTGATTGTACAGGCTCATGAATATTAGGGGATTGAAAAACCGCTTATATAATAGCCTTAGGTCCACTTGTACAATATCTCTCTCTCTCTCTCTCTCTCTGTGTGTGTGTGTAATTGTACAATATATATATAGCAATGAGAGAGGCGTTAGCATTATTTATCCTCGTTCATTTTATACGTTATGGCTTCTGGAAGTAACCTAGAGAATGTATTGTGCTGTGTAATGGTTTCCGGAAGGATCCCAGAGAATTTATCCTGCTGTGTCCAGATCAGCAGCATCTCTTTTATTTCAAATGTTATGTCCTCTTGTTAATTTATCTTATAGTGTCCAAATCACAAATCATCGTTAGTTAAAATTTACTCTCAACCAAACGATATAATGGAATCAGAAACCACTATCGAATTGAACCAAGCAAAGGCTATAATAGAGCATATTGAATCTGAATACAGCTATATCTGATTACGATTGCAATATTGTTACCAACACGGAACCAAACTCCTCCAAAGTTCATTGCATTCAACATATGAAGAAATCCGGAATGTACACGCACGACTCGTGATTAAGATGGGTGAAGACTGCATTGCAAATACTGTTTGAAAGTACACCAAGACCTGTGAACGATCATACAAACATTTATTAAAATGAACAACTTAGTGTCACTCGTGGGCAACGGAAATTTATTGAAACATGGGGATGGCACCAGTTCCATGCATATTGTTGGCGAACAAATGCATGGACGGATGCATCGATTCCTGCCTGAGCCAGGCGTGCGCTCTCTGCAGCCAGCAACAGAATGCCCCCATGGTCCTCATATCGACGGTCGGGGTGGAGGCGGCGTAGCAACAACCAGGACCAATCGTTGGTGCCGGTATCTACAGAGGTGGCACCGCGAGAAGCTTCCATGCACCGTACATCACCGTAGTGGCGTCCGGATCTCCAATACCCGCAGAATATGCATACGCATATGCCAATCTTCTAATATCTAAATTAAGCCAAAGCAAAAGCAAAAGCAAAACAATTATCTGTGGCCAAATAAGTGAGACAGAGCAAGTGGAAATTTTAATTTTTTGTTGGGTGTTAAAGTAATAATTCCAAAATCGATGCCACATAACTTTAGGTCTTCATTATGGAATTCATTAAAGAGTTCCATGAGGTCTCCTTTAATTAAATCTCAAAAGGTTTGATAAAACTCATCAGTGAAGCCATCTGGTCCCAGTGCCTTATTGTGTTCCATTGGAAAATTGCATTTTTTACCTCTCACTGTACCACAGTCCATCATTGGACAGAAATTAGACATTTTTTACCTTTTGCCATCGGACCCTCCAACGGTAATTATGTATTTTTAGCGATTGACCTCCGACGCTAATTCTGGGTTTTGGTATAGTGTCTTTTTCTGTGAGCATCGATGTAAGAACAAGTTTTCATCATCTGAGACTTGCGGAATGTCATTCCTGATGGTCTCCATCATGAACAAATTATTGTTTTCAGGGCTCAAAATAAACCTTTATAATAGTTGGTAATGTATCCTATAATACTTTCATCACCTTCTATTTCCTGTTGACGACCAAAATTTGCATTCTGAAAACTGAAAGTTCCAGTTTCCCAAATCCAGTTTCAACAGTTCACTGTGCTAAAAATGGCTAAGTCCTCACCAGAGTATCTGGCAGTTGGCAGCAGTATCCGGGAGCACCCTCTCTGTGGTCAAGGTTCGGTCCATCGGAATGTCCAGTCTTTTGCTGGAGGGACAAAAACAGGAAGATTCGGTTTGGGCAAAACCAAATATGGTAGAAAATGTCTCATTTCTTTCCAATGATGGTTAGTTCGCAAGAAGTGCTTTTAGACATGTTTTGTAGGTTGTAGGAGGTTTATAAAGATTTTGGATAAAGAAGAAATACTTGAAAAGATATGAAGATGAAGCCAAATTCTTGATTTGAAGGTTCTAAGATGTTGCACTTGTCGAGGCGATCGAAACATATATATGGATGACCTAATTTGGAGCTTAGACAAAGAAGTTATGGGATTTCCAAAATGCTCACAGTCTGCAAAACTGGAAGTTCTGGTTTCAATAGATTTGGACCATGACGAAACTAGAAATTCCAGTTTTGATTTTGAAAGTTCTGGTTTAATGGGAAAGGGATAAGTATTGATTTTATTACTGATTTGTTAGAAATTGGTTTTCCACGGGATAAAACTATCCCCCTCTATATAAGGAGGCTTACCTCCGATTGAGAGAACCCCCACTCCAATCGTTCCAATTGTCAATCAATCTCTCTTTTACTTTTTATGTCTTTTAACTAAATCTCTTTCAAATCCTAACTTTTGTTCTTCCTTCATCCCGCGAATGAAAAGCGATCTAGCTAGTCTGCTGAGCCTAGATCAATCCTAAGAATCTTTTACTCTGACATGGTCTCTGCCGAGCTTGAAATTCCAGATGAATTGGAACTTCTGATTTTTGCTGGCAGGGCCTCTAGCGGCCTGCCTGTGGTGCACAGGTGCATGCTTGTGTGGAACGACGTGTTTTGGCGACCTAACTTTCTCTGTTTTTCTAGGTTCAGTGGCAAAGTGGTGGAACTCTGGGTACAAATCCACGCAGCTAAAGGATTCTTTGGTGACGATGGCGTCTGCGGCTGCACCACAAACTCGCCGGTGATGAAATTTGCTCTGCACGAGAGAAATTACTGAGACAATTTGAAGAAATTACTGAAAATAGTGAAAAATTACTAAATGAATCTGAAGAAGTTACTAAAGATTCAAGGAAATTTTCGCGTAGAATCGAATCAACATTACTAACGAAAAGAAATTACTAAAGGAATTAAACAAAAACTATTAAAGGATTGAAATTACTGAGGGTGATGAAATTACTTAATCAGTCAAAAAAAATTATTGAATGTCTGTTTTCTTTTTGTCAGCGCGCGTGGGTGGTTGGGAAGGCGGGTGCACTCGGTCAACGCGCGGGGCGTGGCCGGTTGACACGTGGGCGCGGTCGGTTGAGTCCGGCTATTCTTCACCTATGCTGATAAATAGCAAATGTATATATAAAAATTATTTTTAGATTTATCATGAAATAAACTTTTATAAAAATTATATTTTTATATTAAAAATTATGTAACTTTTTTTAGATATTATTAGTAAAAGTTAAAATAGTTTGACTTTATTTAAACCTAAAAATTAAAGCTTATATTTTGTAACAGAGATACTATCTCTGTTCTAAAATAAGCATTTTTAAATTTGGATAAAGTAAAACTATTTTAACTTTTACTAATAATATCTTAAAAATTACATAATTTTTAATATAAAAATATAATTTTTATGAATGTTAATTTCATGTTGAACCCAAAAAAATTATTTTTTCTATGATAAAATATTATTAATTATACATTATTAGTAGTCAAAGTAATAAAAGTTTGATTTGAACTAAATCTGAAAATACTTATATTTTATAACGGAGGAAGTACAATACACATAGAACACATATATGTAAACAGTACACATATATACATTATCTTCTCTGATTTAATTAAGCCGAAGGAAAAGCAAAAATTATCTGTGGCCAAATAAGTGAGAGAGCGAGTGGAAATTTTCATTTATGCTATAGACCAGTCGGCGACGTTCCAGCCTCCGTGGAATATGGAGAAGAGATGAGGACCAGGACAAGCATGACCCTCAGGAGAGAAGAGACCCTCGTAATGGCAGACCCCGCGCCGAACATTGTTGCCGCCTGATCTGGTCGACGAGGAATTAATGTGTACCCATGAATTTCTCAGTTGCACATAGCGTTGCGGGGAATTTTTGGTTTTTAAATTGTTGTTACCGGTTAACTTTTAACATCAATTTTAATTATTCATTTTATTTAAAAAATTGACTAATATTATATATTTTATTATACATTACTATTAAAGGTCACTTAAATCACAACTTATAACCTCGCACATTTGAAATAATTTTTTGAATAAGATAAGTGGTCAAAGTTAATATTAAAAGTTAAAAGCGAGGATAATTTAAAAATGAATGGAGTACATAGCACGTACACAGGGAATACGACAGGGAGAGAAGTGGGAGACAAGGAAATCTCAAGGAAAATATTGAGTGGATTGTACACGCATGGATCCAAGGTTTCGTTAGCTTTTTCTTTTTTTACTTAGGGTTTTCTTGAATTTAACTTACAGTTCGCAGTTACTCCTGGTCAGCTGCAATGGTTACGTGACTCTCACTCTCTTTATTGCTCGATCTTGTAATCCCGATGCTAGTTGCATCTCTCCTCTCTTGCTAAGATCTCCAGTTCGGCCATGTGGTGGCAAACCAGAGGTCACAGGTAGCGCTGGAGATACGCTGACTATATGCAGATTCTGGGAAATAGGCAACAGGGTTGCAGATCCGAGGTCTTGGAACAGGAAATACTAAGGATACTAAGTTTATTTTTTTGTTAGAAAGAGCAGCAACTAGCATCCTTCAAGGATATTAAGGTGTTTGAACATGGTTTATAATTTTTACATATTTGATCTAATTTTTTATTCAGATGAATGATTAAAGATGATGTTAAAAGTCAAATGCAGCATCCGTTTAGAAGCGGAGGGAGTAACTGTTAGTTTTAATTGCATGTTTGCAAATCTATCAGTGACATTTTTTACGAAAAATAAAGTATAGATAAGTATTTTTGTTATTCTAAATATTTTATAATTAAAGCTATAACACTTATTTCCTATGTAAAAAAGTTAGTACATACTTTTTTATCACTTTTTTTTTAATCTACAGCATTATTAATTTAATTCAATATAATGATTTTGGTCAAAGATATGTTTTAGAGAAAATGTAAAGAGATCTAGACTAAAAGGTGACCGAGAGATCTGCAAAATATTAATCACATGAGATGGAAGACAAATCCACCATGTGATAGCTTTTAAAAGTATGAAGTAGGTGTCCATGATCTTGCATGTCTATGTTGAACATTGCGCTGTTTTGGGTTCATAAATTCATCCGTTGGTCTTATCAGCAGCGTCGAATGTTCACCGGAGAAGCATGAAAATATCATACCTTCCTACATGAAGATATGAATAATGTCATTAAGATAAAGGAAACGAGCTATATTGTATAACCAAATATGTATACACATCTTGAGAAACAAATCTAAATAAATTATGATAAAGGAAACGAGCTATATTGTATAACCAAATATGTATACACATCTTGAGAAACAAATCTGAATAACCATAAATCCTAAAAACAAGACGCATATTTACCATTTATTGATCATGGTATGTAAAATACAATTGTAAAATGTAGAACAATAAAAAAGGGGAATTTGTCTGCACGATACTGTTTGTAGGTTGATTTGTTTGTGTGGCACTACCTGAAATGATTTAGGCTACAGGACACTGTCATTTCGAGTATTTATCTCTAGGACACTGAAACAAATATTTCGGAAATATTCCACGGGGAAATGTCCAAAGTGCCCCTTAGGTTGTGTAATGACCGGATTTTTCTTACCTTTCGATAAGTTTCGATCTTCCGTGGCCTTGCCAATCCCAAGAGGTTAGCAAGCACGACATCATAAGCGATCAATCAAGAAACCATAACAGAAGTATTAAATAAAAAACGAGAATTGAAAATAACAAGTCAAAGCAAATTTATTAGAATAAAATCCTCCAAATGGGTCCATCGACACGCAGGCCGGAATCATCTCAGATCAGATAGATCACTATCGAGAATCCAACAAGTGCAGTAGTAGAAGCATCAACAAGGCAACAATAGCAAACCTCCTCCACACAGGCTAGCTTGAGCGTAGAAGCGGACTTCATGGTTCGTTAGAGATGTAGTCGAAGTTAAAACTGAGAGTATCCTCTTAAAACAACAAATTAAAAAGCAGTGAGTACGCATACTCAACAAACCGCGTACTACGTAACAATAATGTATGCATGTAAATAGTTTCAAGGGTAAAGGCATGGCTTAAGTGCTAAATGCAAGTTTAAAACATTTTATTTTACTTTAAAGATGCAAGAAAGCTTTATTTTAAAACTATCAAATTTTATTATCTTGCCCCACAGGGATCTCCGTTATCTTTAAAGAGGGTTCATTTTAAATGCCGATGTAATCTGCACACTCGGCCACAACTCAAAGGCCAGAGTGCAAAACATTTTAAAATAGAAGAGGAGGAAGGAAAAATAAAACTACTCAATGAGGAGCACAACTCAGAGGGTGTCCTTTGAAAAAGGACGTGGCAATGCGCATTGACTATAACTCTGCAGAGGTTATGCACCTAGAATCACGAAAAGTGTCATCAGAAACTACTGTCGTAGTCTTGATAAGCACACAAGATCCGTCCACAAGCTTTAACTGGCGCTATCCGTCCTCTAGGATATGGATCTCAAATGCCTACGCAATCGAGTCCTGGAGCTGTGAAGAGCCTACCACTGATCAGGTAGGGTACCTCGATCTCATGTGAGGACTCATAGCTCTACACCACACTAACACAACACCACCAACACACGGGTAAACATCCAGTCTCGGCAAGCTTTAAGATCAAACCACTACCCATACAGGGTAATCTGGTGTGTATTGTACAAGGCTCGAAGGACTCGGCCCTTAATTGCCAGGGCAGGCACTCTCTCCAATCTCAACGCCAACAACCAACAAGTCTCACAGAAAGATCTCAGCCCGAATCTTTCTGTTGTACCCGCAACAGGTACGCTCACAAGGACTTCCCAAAAGACCCCCGACTCCTCATACTCCATCCTGCCCTCGCTAAATAGTTATGTATAGTCATTTGCAAAACTCACACATTTGAATCACGGTTCAAAAGCATTTAACATAAATTCTATTTTTTGTAGTGGTATATGTGAGATAAAAATAAATGCGACTAAACATGGCTAAGCATAAAAAATAAAATAGCTATTATAAAGCAATTTTAGAGCTCATATTCGTGGAACAATAAATAGGCACGGCTTAGGAATATTGCCAACACATTTTAAAATAGTTGGCATGTAAATTAGGGTTGCAAACAAAACATGCAGTTTAAAATACTAGGTACAAAAGTGATCAAGAAACATGGCTTGTCTGGCAGCTCGGGATCGTAGTCGAGATCTGGATCGTCGAACTGAGCAGGCTCGCGGAACTTCTCCTCTAGAACACCAGCTAAACACAGCACGAACAGAGATCAGACACTAAGTACGCGACAATTAAATTCAGTAATTAAATCTAAATTGAAACTACTAGACTAAATATGCGCAAAACATTCTTCAGAAAAATTCTACATGACAACCTCGACGAGACAAATTAATAGAACAATTTTGAAAATCTACTGAGATCAAACGGAGTTCTCCAAAAATCTCCGAAGATTGATCCTACAAAAACAATTCCAAGCAATTGAAAATCCTTGGAACCTCCACGCACTGAACATGACTTGCCTGATGACATCCAGTACCTCAAGCATTGGATACCTATCGATACACAGAGACCAAAGTGGATAGGCCAGCTCACAATCTCTCTCACGTAGCACTGCTGACACAGAAACTTGCAACCGACCTTCTCTCTGCTAGAAAACACTGAGCAGCAGCTTTCTTCAACCTCACGACCAGCGAGAGTCTTCACCTGCTCAGACCATCAACAAACCCAACTGAAACCTCACAGCAAGCGGACGAAAACGCACTAGGCCCCTTTGAACTCTGAACTAGAGCGCGATCAGCACTAATCTGCCTAGACGATAACCAACTACGGTCATGGAACGCTGGGTCCTGACACCTCCTTCAACCTCCAGCACGCAGCTACCACCGGAGAAACGGCACCGGCTATCAAATAATCGATCCGAAAACACAAGCACAACCGACAGCTACTGACACAAGGAAATTGATAAACTGGATGGAAAGATGGAGTAGCTCACCACTGCCGGAACTGACGATCTGCTAGCTGCAGACGAAGACACGGACGAGGCAAGGGGATCGGGTCAGAGCGATGTGAATGGAGCAGACGACTCGGTCGGCGAACAACGCACATACGAGGATGCGGAACAGGGACGGCACGCAGGATGAAAGGGTCGGCAATGGGCACGTTGCTACGCAAGCATATCGGCGACTAGGCGATGCAGATCGACGAAGACGGCCTGGGGATGACGGCGAAGAGGATCGGCGCGCTGAGGGGAGCGGTTGGAGAAGAGGAACAGGGAGGATAAGAATGAGAGGGGGTATTTATAGGAGAGGATTAGTTAGAGATTACAACAAACTAATTAATCTCAGCCAAAAAGTCCGTGGGCCAAATTATTCCGGCGTCTGAAAAATTAAAAGAAAATTTCAGAGTCAATCAAAAATAATTTCGGGACAATTTGGCACTTCGGTTAATTTGAGAAATCTGGGATGTTACAGGTTGGCGGCATCTTGTGACTTTCATTGTTTCCCTAAATTATTGAGGACTTTTACAGTCCAAGATAATGACAAGTACATGCAAAACTACTACCCTGCAGTATTTTGTGTGTAAGTTTAATATAAAAAAAAGTGGTGAATAGTAATTGCTTCTTTTCCATAAAAACAAATTAGTAATTTGATTAAGAGCTGATGCCATTACTCTACTAAACAATATATTTATTGTTCGTGTCGGTGTTCTGACCACCGGCACAGTAAAATTTACGTAATCGAAGAGAGTGTTCGTGCGCTCTTCGTATTCGAATGACCTAGTCTACGAAAAAGATTCAAAGATTAAGCTGGTTCAGGCCGCCGAGAGGCGTAATACTCTATGTTCAAAAACGAGAGATCAAATCGTATAAACTCAAGAATACGATTACAATGCGAAAGGGTCTTGGCTCGATCCAAGAATCCTAGCTTGCGTGGGTGGATGTGGTTACAGTGGGGTGGCCTGATTACAACTTGGCTAACATCACTTCACTTGTTCTCCAATTGTCTTGTGTTGTTCGTCTAATGCCCCATGGTACCCCTTTCATAGGGGTCGGATCAGGGGCAACAACTTGGCGCCTACGGAACCTGCTGGCTCTCCGCCAGGTGGGGCCTCGGTCGTTGCCTGAGTTGGTCGTCTGGTGCCCGCTGGCGCCGGTGTAGTTGGCCAGTGGCCTTCGTATGTCTTTTATTTAGTCATGGGGGACAAAGGACATTTTTTCATCTTGCTTTATCGATTGCTTGGCTGCTTTACTAACTTCAGGAACGCTTTACCTTCCGGCAAGGTTGATTTACCTCCTGCTGTACGTTGATAGGAATCTCTGCGGCTGTCAGTGGTTGGTTGCTAAGACGGTGCCCGACCCTCAAGGGTCAGGTCAGAGCGTTGGCTCTAGCCGTTGGTGGGTTGAATCTTGTTGTCGTCGGTCGGGCTTGGACTTTTGCGCGGTTCTGACCCCTATGGTTAGGATGTTCTCGGTGGAATGTGATCCTTCGTGGGCCGTAGACGGGTCACTGGCCGTAGTTTGTAGATGGAATTTTGTGTGGAAGCCGAGTCCGTAAGTATCTGTGGTATACTATCCCGATATTAGCCCACGAGCCCTGTGCCGTTTGCAATCTTTGTTGAGCGGCGCTGGGCTGACCCTTGCTGAAGTATGATTCATGATCTTACGGGGCGCGTGAGCGTACCCGTAGGGCGTAGCACCCGAACCAGGGTCGGTCATGGGTTTAGTCTTCGCCTTCGTCATCATTCATCGATGGTTGATCCTACGGGTGCGCGCGAGCACGTCCGTAGGGCGTAGCCTTCGAGCCCCGAGCGATTCGAAGGGTCGGTCGTGGGCATAATCTTTGTTTTCGTCATCATTTATCGATGGTTGATCCTACGGGGGCGCGCGAGCGCGCCCGTAGGGCGTAGCCTCTAAGTCCTCGAGCGATCCGAAGTGTCGGTCGTGAGCTTAATCTTTGATAGTTTCCGGCCCTAAAGGTCGGTTTGAAGCTGATTTTCGTTATTAGCTGAGTGTCGGGACAGATGCCTAGATTGGACCAGTCGGGCCGGCCTCGTCTCATGATTAGCATCGCGCCTAGTTCAGACTGGGCAGTCTAGTCGTTTTCCATGATCAGCTCTCCGAGCAAGTATCGGGCCGGTCGGTTTATCGCCCGACCTCTCGTTTGTCCTGATCCATGAGATGACTCACGGCGTCAGTAACGGGTGTCGGTAACGGCTTCAACAATCGCAGGATTCTGCTACCTCCGTGTAAACGGCAGATATGAAGTCTGGGAATTGTAACCGCCGGTCGATCCGGTTGGTTGGATGATGTCGATTAGACGGCAGCGGGAGGGCAGCGCTTCGAGCGTGCGTGTCCCATCAACTAGCGCCTGTCATCCATTGACTGACGTGTCAGACAGGCTTGCGTCACCTCCATCGTGGCGGAGGTCGTGAGGCTACATCCGGCCCCACCTGTTAGTGAGTGGGATGCCGGCGTGGCGGGTGCCCATCAGGACGCACACCCATGATAGCGCAGTTAGTGTGCCATCGTGTCGTGGGTAATGGAGGTGAGTAACGTTCACCCCCCGATAGTCACTAAAAAGGGGGGCGCTATGATTTTGAAACTCACCGGACCTCCATTGTCTCCGTCTCCAAGCTTCCTTGCGCTAGCTCGCCTTAGCGTCCAGAGCTCATCGTCTTCGTCTTCATCGTCGTCGTTGCGTTCGTTCTGGCAGCCACTGCGACCATCCCCGTCTTCATCGTCTTTGTCCTCATCGTCGCTGTGATGGAAGCCTCGTGGAAACCCTTCGCCATCTCGAAAGAGGTGCTTGAGTCGTACCATGGTGTCGGGCTGTTGCCTTCGAAGGAAGTCAGCGAATGGGAGGCGGTGGAGCACCAGGAGGTGTCGACGCCGCCGGAGGGGAAGATCGTGAGCTTCCCCTCCTTCCACGAGCGCAGGCTGGGCTCTCGGGCAGCTTCTTCTTTCGTACGCTGATGCTCCACTACAGCTTGTGCCTCCACCACCTCAACCCTAACGGTATCCTTCGGATCGCCATCTTTGTCACGCTCTGCGAAACGCATCTGGGGGTGGCTCGGGGCCTGCGGCTATGACGGTACTTCTTTCAGGCCAGCCAATTACTGGGGTCATCTGGTGCGGCTAGGCAGGTTGGCGGCGCCGCGATCATGGTCTGGAGCGCCGAGGCGAAGGAGTACATCAAGGTGTCGCTGAAGAAGTCGTTGAAGGGCTGGCATGATGGGTGGTACTACATCAAGAACGTCACCCCCGGCCTTTCGACCTTTTGCAACGCACCGGCCGAGGCGACCGACATGTGGAAGCCGAAGGTGATGGCCGAGGAGAAGGACGAGTTGAAGCCGTTACAGCATAAAATCCGACGGCTGAGGGATGAAAGATTGAACGGGGTCACCGTCATTGCAACCTTCGTGCGGCGTTGGGTTCAGCTGCTGTGCATTTGAGCCTTCCCCATGAACAGCTATGAGGGGAAGGACGACACCACCTAGGAGGTGGTCAGGATTGAGCTGAGTGACCGGGAGGTCGCCCAGCGGGTCGGCAGGCTGCTGGAGGGGGACATCACCGACAAGATGTCTAGGGGGCCGTAGCCCCTTGACACGGATCATCTGACTCTGGTGAGTTGGCCTCCTTTTGCCTGTGTTATTCAGGTCCGTGGAGTAGATTCGGTCGAGTCGTGGATAGGAGTCAAAGACTTAGCCGTTGTCGTCGCTGCAGGTCCTGTCGAGGGCCACGCTCGGGTCGAGGGATGTAGTCGAGAAAAGCGCCATGGGCGTGTCTTCGGCCAAGAAGAAGAAGACCATCAAGAGACGGCGCCCTGCTGGCTTGAACTCATTCTCGATTGGCAGTCCGGCTGCTTCTGCGTCGACTGTGTGGCCTGGTCAGAAGTCAAATGGGGCTCCGCCAGTTGGGGCCCCTTCAACTACAAGTGCGGCGGCTCTGGTCGACGTCGAGAGCTCGGCGTTGTTCGAGGACGTGGTCCAGCCTCTGTTGAAGAGGATGAGGACCGAGGGGTCGGCAAGTGTAGAGGTCGACTCCGGTACCACGGCAGCGGCTGCCACGGTCTAGATGGTAGAAACTAGGGCGACCCAACCCTCGGGCACGGGTCAACCGGCCCTACCCCGGATCCGAAGGATCCTAATGCGCCAATCGAGGGCGTAAGTTCTTGCATCTTTAGTTTAGATGTAAATTTCATTTGGGTTAGTTTGTTTCTGACCTGTTTGGCAGTGTGCAGGCCTCCATCGTCGGTCACTGCAATGCGTTCGGCTGCGGCCGCTACGACATCAGTGTCTGAGGACACCGGCGGGGAAGCCGACGCTGGCACTGGAGTAGCGGCGCCCCTGGCGACGCCGCCCCACCCGTCTGAAGTTCATGACCTACTGACCCTGAGGGTCAGCGGTGCATTGCTGCTGCTGCCTCCCCCGACGACCACCGCTAAAGGTCAGGAGGAGGTGACGGTCAAAGCTCAAGAAGAGGTAGCTGCCGAAGCCCAGGAGAAGGAGGCAGCTGCCAAGGACCGAG
This sequence comes from Zoysia pacifica, assembly GCA_001602315.1. Lineage (NCBI taxonomy): Eukaryota > Viridiplantae > Streptophyta > Magnoliopsida > Poales > Poaceae > Zoysia > Zoysia pacifica. The sequence continues at coordinate 102,035 of BCLH01000231.1, forward strand.
AGGAGGAAGCCGCCAAGGTCCTGGAGAAGGTGGCTCCTGAGACCCAGGAAGGGGCAGTCACCGAGGGGAGGGAAGACTCCTCTCCGGCCCTTGATGCCGGAGGGGAGGTGGAGATGATGGAGACCGAGGGTTCGAGGGGATCTCCCTCGCCCTTGGCCCACGAAGAACCGGCTGGCCGAGTCTCGCCTGCCGCACCCGAGGGCACAAGGGAGCTACGTGAGATGTCCGCCTCCCCCCGGCAGACCCGTCCGAGGGTTTGCAGGGGACAACCGCGGAGGAGGTCAGCGAGCCGTCGACGAGCGCGGTCCTGACCGGTGCAAGGGACCGTGCTGGTCACGGCGCCGATGATGCCACCAGTTGCCACGGGGGCGCTGGACTCCTCATCCTCCGACTTGCTGAGGACCGAGAGGTGGGGCGATCTTAAGCCTGAGGCCGGGGCGGAGGCGTACAACTTCTACAATGACCGGATGGCCGGGGTCCCTCGCTTGAACCTTGTGATCTCCGCCGTTATGTGCCAAGCGCGCTTTGATGATCCGTACCTGATGGAGTATCGAGTAAGCTTGAACATTTAAAGTTTCTTAGTCAAACATGTTCGTTGCGATGTTGAATGTTGTTGTTTGCAGGCGAATCTTGCCGCGGCCGTGGGTCAAGCTCCCCGAGGCTATGCTTTGCAAGCTGAGGTCGACGCTCTTCGCGTGGAGCTGGAGAAGACCGAGGCCGGTCGGGATGCCTCGAGGGACTCCGCGATCCAGCTGCACCACCAGCTCAATGCCGCCCGAGAGCCAAGCCGCATCTCGCTCGATGAGGCCAACCGAGCGCTTATGGACGCTATGTCGGCACGGTCGGAAAACCGGAGGTTCTCCTCCGACATCACCTCAGCGCGGGAGAGAATAGCATGTAAGTTAGTTACCAGTTTTTAAGCTTTACCATATTGAAGGCCGAGGTGGGATCTCGACTGAAGACTTGGTCTTTTTGTAGAGCTTCGGAGGCAGACCGTCCAGCACGACGCGAAGGTGCGGTGCTTTAAAGACCTCCTGGCCCACGCTGATGGGGCCCGTCGGAGTGCCGAGTCCACCGCCAAGAGGGCCCTGGAGGAGCGCCAGCGAGCCTTCGAGCAGCGGGACCTGCTTGACTCGGAGCGGGCCATTGCAGAGGCCGAGGTCGAGCGGTTGTCAGAGGAGTTGCGGGAGATGCAGCAGGCCACCTCCAAGGTCCAGGAGGCACGCCTAGTTGCCGAGGCCGAGGCCGAGATCGAGCGACTTCGGGCGAAACTGAACGAGGCCAAGGGCCTTGTCGAAGCCGTGGCAAAAGGGTCGAAGCCGTGGCAAAAGGGTCAAAGCCGTGGCAAAAGAGCGGGATGGTAAGTGTCGAAGCCGTGGCAAAAGGGTTGGTCGTTTGACAGTGTGTTTGCTGCAGCTCTGGTCGGTGAGCTCTGACCCTTGAGGTCCGCGGGCCGACGCCTGTTCCACTGGATCTTACCCTTGAGGTCCGCGGGCCGACGCCTGTTCCACTGGATCTTCGCTGGCGTGCATGAGAACTCCCTCTCGACGGAGTTTATGACGCACATGCGGCAGCAGCTCCCGGGCATCATCGCCGCCGAGGTGATGAGGGCGCTTGAGGATGGGGCCTCGCTGACCCTAGCATTGACGCGCTCCCACTACCCGGACGCGAACTTCGGTCGAATTGTCGAGGATTTTGCTTCCAGGTTGTCGGAGGAGGAGATGACGGCGCTTGAGGCCGAGATGCAACCGTCGGCACGGGCGGTTGTCATCGACTTCAATGGGTCGGAACTTCTTCGGGAGCGGTTCAGCCACCTTCCCCATGTGCAACAGCGGTGTCCTTAGTTATCTATAGAAAGTAGTAGTATTTTGTATCCGATTGCGAAATGAACACTTTTGGATGATGTGTAAAATACGCAAGTTTTTGACCCTCTTCTGTGTTTCAGTTTTTTGCACTTAACATTTCTCGAGTTCCGTTGGGCGTTGATCAAGCGACTGGGTCGGATATAGCTCGTAGGGTCGAGTGTCGTGCTCGATACAGCCATAGAGCGTCACCAACGCCGGGTCGGATCGTTAGCCGCGAGAAAAACTTGAACGAGAGTGCTTTCGTAACTTGGTACATATGAGGATCACATGTGAAACTCGATGCAAGTCGGGGGTCGGGCCCCGAAGAAACGGAGGGAGGCGCGGAGCCTTTTCGCGAGACTAAGGCACGGAGCCTTAGAACGTAGGAACAAGTCGCGGAGCCTTGTTGAGGCTAAGGCACGGAGCCTTAGAACATGGAAATGAGGCCTAAGGGGTCAAATGCGAAGAGGTCGATCGTTTCGGCCTTCAAGTGGGGACTCTGATATTAGCCCCCGTGTAGTGAGAGGTAGACAGGTCGGCTGCGCTTCACTGCCAAAACATAGTTAGAGAGACAAGGGAATGCATAGAAATTTAGCTGATTTTATTATGCGTAGAAACAACGTAAGTTCTCGATATTCCAGGCATGGGCTAGCTCCCTGCCTCCCTCGGTCACTAACTTGTACGCGCCGGGCCTGAAGACTCGCTTGATTACATAAGGCCCCTCCTGTGGGGGTGATAGCTTGTGGTGGTCGGTCTTGTCTTTCACTCTCTTGAGCAAAAGATCGCCGACGTTGAAGGCCTGACCCTTGAAGTGTCGAGCGTGTAGTCGTCGTAAACTTTGTTGGTACTTGACTGACCGTAGAATAGCGACGTCACGCGCTTCGTCCAGCTGATCCAAGGTGTCTTGTCGCGCCGCTTCCGACCTTTCTTCGTCGTAGGCTCGGACCCTCGGAGAATCATAGTCGAGGTTGGTCGGTAGCACAGCTTCCGCTCCGAAGGTGATGAAGAAGGGGGTGAACCCTGTAGTTCTATTGGGGGTCGTTCATAAGCCCCACAACACGAATGGGAGTTCTTTGACCCACCGCCCGGCCACTTGCCTGACGGAGTCATAGATCCGAAGATTCAATCGTTGCAGCACCATCCCATTGGCACGCTCGACCTGACCGTTGGTCCTTAGATGGGCGATGGAGGCGAAGTCGAGCCGGATGTGATACTCCTCGCAAAATTTCCGAAAGACGTGACCGGTAAACTGCGTACTGTTGTCGGTGATGATGGAGTGTGGCACTCCAAAATAGTAGATGATGTTGCGGATGAACTCAACAGCCCGTGCGGAGCTGATGCAAGGAGTAGGCTTCGCCTCGATCCACTTGGTGAACTTGTTGACGGTGACGAAGAGGTGGGTGAAGCCCTTGAGTGCTGGTCGAAAAGGCCCAAGGACGTCGAGTCCCCAGACCGTAAAGGACCATGTGATCGGAATCGTCTGGAGCTCCTGGGCCCGCAGATGTGTCTGTCGGGCGTAGAATTGATAGTCTCTGCAAGAGCAAACGCGTTTCTCGGCGTCGGAGACCACTGTGGGCCAGTAAAACCCTTGTCGAAAAACTTTCCCGACCAAGGTCCTCGGAGCAGCGTGATGCCTGCAAATGCCCGAGCGGATGTCATCGAGGAGATGGAGACCCTCCGCCTGAGAGATGCAGCGCTGGATAATACCACTGGGACTCCACTTGTAGAGTTCATCATCGATGATGACGTAGGCCCTTGGCTCGCTGTGAGACCCGTTGGCCCTCAGTGGCATCGACTGGAAGTGTGCCGTCTTGTAGAAAGGCGTAGATGTCCTAGGACCAGTCGGGGATGAAGGCCAAAATTTTTGCCCCAAGGGTCGGAGTCTACTCGTCGACTGCCATCTCAACCTGGGGGTCGGTGGCATCATCTTTGAGCTTGATCGTTGGCTTAGAGAGGACTTCGAGGAAGACGTCGTCGGGGATCGGATCCCGCCCCGAGCCCATTCGGGCGAGGGTGTCGGCCGCTTCGTTGTCGCGGCATAGAACGTGATGGAGCTCGAGCCCGTCGAACTTGTCTTCGAGCTTGCGAACTTCCTGGCAGTAAGCCTCCATCTTGGGGTCTCGGTAGCTTGATATCTTCATGACATGGTTTACGACGAGCTCAGAGTCGCCCTTGACGTAGAGTCGTCGGATGTCGAGGGTGATGGTCATTCGAAGGCCATGTAGCAAGGCTTCATATTTTGCAGCGTTGTTGGAGGCAAAGAAGTGGATCTGCAGTACGTATCGGAACTTGTCTCTCTTGGGAGAGATGAGAACGACGCCAGCCCCTGAGCCCTTCAGCCAGCAAGAGCCGTCGAAGAACATAGACTAGTGCTTGAGGTCGGTGGGATGTGGTGGCTCTTGTGCCTCGATCCACTCTGCGATGAAGTCAGTGAGGGTCTGAGACTTGATGGCTTGCCGAGGCATGTTGGTGATGTCGTGGCCCATGAGCTCCATAGCCCACGTGGCGATGCGCCCAACTACGTCTTTGCCGTTGATGATCTCCCCGAGAGGGAAGCTCGTCACCACTCGGATGGAGTGGCTATCGAAGTAGTGGCGAAGCTCATGGGCCACGATGTAACGCTACGCACTCATTGCAGGAGAGTAACGTAACGCTAGTCCCACCTTATCCATCCACACCCGTATTCCCACCTCAAAAAAATCACCAAGGGCTAAAACCCAGTACTTCACATAGCTTTCCTTTTAGTTCTCAGGTACTTTATTTTCACCTGCTGACTTAGATATGCTGAGCTGAGGTACTTCTTTTTCCTCTGAGTCGAACTCTCTCGGGTACATTCGTGCCCGAGTGTCCACCCTTGGTGCCCGATGCCCTACTAGCCACCTAGTGTAGCATACGGTAGATGTCAATAAGTAGGATAAGTTTTGCCCAGATAGGTTCTGTGGTTCCACGAAATCACCATGTTGATGTCCGATGAACCGGTCCTTATGCAGTCAGAGCGAGCGCTAGTCCACGGCAGGTGGACTAGACCGAAGCTTATCACATAGCACTAAATCACAACATAGAAGCCTTGCCCGCAAACTAGAAATTACCCACCTCCACTTAACACATGTTGCTCTATCACCCACCCATTTTATTTTACTCACACCACCAAGCACACATTTACACATTTTAAAGAATATTAGTGTATGGTGTGGTGATGCGTGGCATCACAATAGTCCTGAGCAATCTATTATCAAGGCAACTTTTCGGTCATTAACAGCATTTAATGACGGATTCTCTATTGGTAACAAGAGGGTGTCATCAATAAGGTGGTATTTAATATTAATAAGAGCAAGTAACTAAAATTAATATAAATACCTAATAAGCAGGATTAATACTACACAATGTTTAAATTTACAAAAAACACATGCAAGCATTCAGGCCATATAGGAGCGAAATAAATCATAGGATTAATATGATCAAGGTGGTTAGAGCTTAGCTGCAAATCTTTAATCTTTAGGGCTTGATGTCAGGATCTTCGAGCTTCTCTTTGTGTGTCAGTCCTTCTGGCTTCTCTTGGGATCCGGCTCTTCCTTGCACTCAATGTTGTCTACACGGTAGAATAAGCCTAATAAAACTACCGTAAAAGAAATAAAAGCTCGAGAAGAACCGATAAAATCCAATTAACTTCGAATAAGAGCCGAATAAACTCTACGAGGAAAACTATGGATAAGTCATGCATGATGTGGTGGCTTTCTTAATATAATGCTCATTATTTTAGGTGCATCCTAGTATTATTTACTATGGGTTAATCATTTGAATAAATATTTATTTAGTTAATTTATCATAATGCTTATGTTGTTACATAGGTAATTAAGTGTGGCTTTTGTTTAATTATACTAAAGCCTTTACACAAGTATGAAATTTTATTATGGTTTGCCAAATATACTACAAGAAGTTTGATGTGTCATTTTATGCATAATCACTATCTAGCAATATTTACTAAGGGTTTGTGATTAATTATTAAGTTCATTGTGAACAATACTTATGTGACTATTAAATCATGTCAGTGTAAGCATTACGAAGGCACTAATGTGTTTATGTGATTATATGCT
>BCLH01000231.1:108153-125126 GCA_001602315.1 Zoysia pacifica
AGATATTTTTATTTAGTTTATATTAAATAAATGAACACGTAGAGACTATAGATTTATTACTTAATTCCCTAATATGTAGTTATATTCTAACTATTAGTGCCTAATTAATTGAATCTTAGTTTTATAATTGTATTACTAAAAGTATCATGTGGCACATGCAATAATGTAGGCTAATGCAAAGTGAGATGCTCACTAATCATATTATTAACTTGTGTTTAATATGACTATACGAAGTGCACTACTTAAAATCAATAACAGCAAATAACAAGCTTAAATGTATACAGAACTAAAAGCAGTTAAATAGATAAACTTCAATAAAACTCGAATGCGGGAAAGAAGGGTAACATGATCTGGGGACCACCGAGTTTGATTTTGGTGTAGTCATGTTATTTTCGATGATGGAATGGTTGGCTCTAGATTTATTGGGTATCGGAAAGTGTATATCAGAAGCTATGGGTTTATAAATCAAACTTAGAGAAAACATGAGGGGTTTTAGGATTCGAAACCGATTTCATAAAATAGCTCACGTCGAGATGATCACGTGAGCACAAGACTCACTGAAATTGGGATTACGGTTGAAAAGATATGACATTTATAGTGCGTAGGGGATTTAAGGACCTAGTTGTAATTATTAAAAAGTAGATAGGGGCTTTTTGTAATTACTAGAGTTGTCAGAGACCTATATATAATTATACAAAAGTTCAAGGTGCTAGGTGTACATATTTAGGACTAAATTGTAATTACAGAAGAGGTCAAGGGTGTATTTGTAAAATTACTAGGCCTAAATCCTAATTGTACAGGTTAGCAGGAGCTTAGGTGCAAAAAGATATTTCTTTGGAATTTACAGAATTTTTGGGTGTACTAAGCCGGGTGCACCTAGCGTTTTACTTTATTAAGCTGACAGGTGGGGCCGAGGGGTTTCTTTTATTTTTATTAGAAAAATAGATAGTTTAATCCGAGGCATTGGATCAAGAGGTGACGGCTTTGATTTATCGGGTGATGTGGCTAAACGTGAGGTGCTGGATTGATGATGGAGGGCCGGGATTTAAAATGATCTATGTGTTATGTTGGATCAAATCTTAGTGGGTGGTTGGGATTAGATCAGGCTAACTGGTTGGCTTCTTTTAATCTCGAGCGCCCACAGCCGATCTGACTGCTCCGGGTGCCCTCCGGCAGGCTGACGGTCTGCACGGCAGCTACGCGCGAGAGACACGGCGGCGCCTTGGCTGGGAACAGCCAGAGTTCGGGAAAAGCTCGCCGCAGTGCTTTAAACTCAACGGAAACTTGATAGAGAGGGGGAGCAGCTCACCGCGGTTCACCTGAGGAGGTTCTCGTCAACGTGTATCGTGCGGTGGCGGCCAACGGCGACGAGGTCCAAGCGGTGGCAGAGGCGCATGGCGTGAGGGCCGCAGAGGCGACCGGGCTCGTAAGGAGGTGGTCGGGGAGCAAGAGGACGATGTGGTGGAGCTGCTGGGCTGCTTGGAGAGGCCGGGGATGCGCCCAACTGTGCCAGCGAAGGAGAGGATCCGTGCTAGGCGGCGGCGCTTGGCGGGGAGCTCTGAAGGAGAGTAAAAGGAGGAATTTTTTGTGGGGGAAAGAGAGAGGAGAATGGGGCGCGCGAGAAATTGGGTCCAAGGGGCCTTTTTATAGCCAGGCCGACATTTCATTGAGAGCAGGTGGCAGCCGGTGTTTGCATTTTTAAGCGGACAGGACGCGTGGCCAGGCGCGGTGAGCGTGTCCCGGGGCTGGAGTAGTAATGGCGAAGGCGGCATGCTCACATCGCGCTATCGGAGAGGCGCGGGAGCGGCCGCGATGCGCACGGGCGCGGTCGGCGTTGGCGGCGGCGGTGGCACCTTGGGTTGCCGGGGGCGCACTAGAATGGTGGCCGGCAGCGCGGCATTGGTCGGGACAGGTGGCGGCGTGGTGAGGGCTGCGGCGGGGACGACGGCGGCGCACATGGAGCTGCCGGAGTGCGTAAACGGCGGCGGCGGTGGTGTGCGCTATCGGAAACGACAGCGACGTGCATCGTGCTGTTGCCCGTGGAGGAAGGAGATGCAGGCACGCTGGGCTGGGCCGGCTGAGGTACTGGGCCGTGCAAAGGAAAAGGGTGGTGGCCCACACGGGAAATAAAGGAAAGAGGGAAGAGGCTGGGTCAGAAGAGAGAACCGACCCAACGGCCAGAAATTTGTTTTCAAATTTTTGAATCCAAAGGAATTGAGGGTTGAGGGAAATTTGGATTTGATTTAAATATGAATCAAGCAATCTCAGAAAGAATTAAAATCCAAACAAGGGAGAGAAGTCAATCACTTGGTCACACAAAAATTTTAATATTTGAAAATTTTAAGTTTAGCAGGTTTTTAATTTAGGTGAAATATTACCTTTTGAATGAAATAGGAGAGAAAAGAAAATTTGTTAACGTTTTGTTAGCAAAATTTTAAATTTAGATTTTTATTTCTTGGTTGAATTTTGGGGATATTACAGTCAAGTTTTATGTACATTAATCCTGGAAGCAAGTAAATGACAGAAAATTAAGTTTTCCCCAACAAGGAACTTGTGTATTATCCTGTGCGTTTGAACCCTCAAAGAAATAACATATATCCGTGACAAGGCAGACTGACACGAAAAAAATGCGGCCGCCAAAATAAAAAAAACTAGCATAGATTATTTCCTTGATTCAATTGACCGTCAGGGAAATTGTCCATGATATTAATTAATAGAAATTAGTCCTAGGAAATTTTAAATAGAGATCAGTATAAATAATATTTGTAATTGTCATCAACAGAAACAGAATGTAATTCACAAATCCATCATTTAAATATCGCAAGCATATGTAGAACAACAATGTCCAAATGTTTGGCATCAAGAGCACAAAGTCTGCACTCTCAAATGACAGTCCACACTCCACAATAGCTAACTTACTTATCACAATATTTTAGTCGTAGTTAGTAGTTCAAATAGGAAACTACAATAGCTAGCTGGTGCATTACAACCAAAGGTCAGGCTATGAGCAACTTGGCAAGAAGCTTGCGAGCATCACTGAGGTAATGGGTTGCATTTGGGCTGCTGTCGGAATCATTGTTCTCCATGTTTGTGACGGTTAGGTTCTTGTCTCTAGCGATATGGTCACAAATGTTGTCGTTAGTGGATTCCAAGCCAATATGAGATGAGTCAGTTAGCTGCATTTCATTGAAGTACTTCTCGTTAGTGGATGCCGAGCAACGTGATTGAAAATATGAGCACAATTAATTGTAATAGACTCTAAAGTAAAATTTTGAAAACAATTCAGCAACATGTATACTACTAACCTACTACCAGATTGTAACATTCCATAATTTTGAAATCAAGAACCAAGGTTGTTGAATCAAATTCAAAAGTTGTGAAATAACCCGAGCTCGAAAATAAGTATAAAGGAAGGTTCAAGCAAAATCTTAAAAGATTGAATTCAATTTCAAATTTAAAAGTGAGATTTCAAACTTTTAAAAATAAAATTTTTTGAAATGTGAGAAACAAATATTTCACCTGAAAGTGCTTAAAATTCTTGAATTTATAAAAATCTAATAAGTTTTCATTCCAATACAAAAGGGCCCAACTGAAATTCCCTTTCTAAACACTTAGCTGGTTTCTAGTTTCCATAGAATTCAATCTATTTCGAAACTGAACTAAAATTTAAATTAAAAGTTTTTCATCTTGCAAAATTCTATATCCCTGCAAAGTTCAAATTGTTGGGAGTTCGGGTCTATTTCTTAAAGCCCCCAGAAACTAGCAGGACGATCTGTTCTTCCAGCAGATTCATCTCCCTAACTGTTAACCATTTTCAAAATTTTATATGTTCCTTCCCTTTGAAAAACTCCTGTGTATGTCATCTATGTTACAGAACACACATTATACTTTTATCATACCAAATTTCAATGCAATCCAATTCGTTTACTTTTTTCTTTTCTGTCCTAAAACACTTGAAGCGTTAAGCCCGGCTGGACTTTACTGTCAGGTAGAGCCCGCCTGTCATCCCCTCACTCCCCCTACTTCATCCCCTCCAGCAGGCCACTCTCTCTCTCTCTCTCTCATTCCTGCACACTACCACCATTCCTCACTCCTTAGTTCCACATCCACCATGGATGAGGGCACACGGCTAGATGTTGTGCGAGCTGCGACGAGTGAAGACTCGCCCCTTCTCTGACCTCGGCTATCCGCATCCTTCTCCCTCTTTCTTCTCCACAGCAGGCAACACCATGGCCGTCCTCCTGCTTCATCCCCGTGCGCCGTCTTCCCACCTTCTTAGCCACTTCCACGCACAAAATGAGTTCATCTTGGACTTCTGTAGCTGACCATAGCAGCCAATTCTCCATTTCGACGTCGAGCTTGGCGAATCGGAGAAACTTTCAAAACTCCTCATTTTCGTCACCCCCTCCTGCCTCCTCTCCAAACCTCTCATCTCCGTAAGTCATTCTCCAATTAATTGCAACCACAAGTACTTCAGAGTCTTGCTCAACTCCCTGACAATGTTTCGCTTGTTTTTATTTACCGAGATCGGAGCAGTTTTCCGTTTCGACGCCGCCGTTCAACCGGTTCAGCCCCTTCTGCGGTGTCGACAACTTTCCCAGCTGTTTTCTCACAATCTTCTCGCGTGCCGATGATCTCCATGGCACCCCGAAGCTCTCCGGTTAATCCTCTTCGAGTTCCGTTGATTCTTTCGAGCACTGCACTTCATCGAAGTTCCTCGGTTTGCACCTCCCGTTGCCGGTCAACCTTCGGCCATCTCTAAACGCCCGGAACACGTCGACGGGTGCGCAAGGTGATCCTCTACTCGTTGGTATCCTTTTTGGTCCAATTTATGGCCGGGACGTCGGTTCCGGCGAGCTGCCGTCACTCCCAGATGAGAGTGCAGCCATGGGCCAAGCTCCTGCTTGATCTGGATCATTTATGACTGTTTAGGATCTTGTGTGGCGCACCCTATGGCCTCCTGTGTGGCTTTGCTTAATTTCAGCCTTTTAAATCTTAGAAAATCCATCATAAATTGTAGGTAGCTCGTAAAACTACAAAATAAATTTTGTTAGAATTCTTATGCTAAGCTGTATACAATGCACTTATTCATAGCTTCTGCTATTCAATAATTTTACAAAATAAATTCAGAGAATAACAATCATTTATAAATCCATATTTCCATTTCCATGATGTTTAAATTATGAAATTTGGCATGCTGTCTCATCATGGCATATCATGAGTACTCACTAAGTTGCTATTTATTTCCTAATTAATTTATTAATAATGACTTTATTTTGCTTTAGTACTGTTTTAATTGTAATAAAATAATTTAGCAAAATAGAATACTAAAACTTGGATGAAGAATCCATCACGCTAATAATAGTGTACAACATATACTTTGGAATTTATTTCCTTCCATAGCCATGTCACTACATTGTTGAAATGATAATCACATGCCTAAGTCAGTAATCTTTAACGATCCACTGCTATTATATTTCTCTCCATGTTCACATGTTTTTGTTTGTGTCCAATACTCCTTTTGGAAGTTTTGACCTTGTTAATAATTTTATTGTGCATATCATACTATATAAATTATCAAGTAGGTTCACATATGCTTAAATAGGAAACATTATTGAGTTAAATTGACCTTAATACTCCTCATGTTTGCATGAATAATTCTGAAACTAATTTGATTTATGATTTATTTTGTACAATATTTTTATCAAATCATCATTGTACCCTAATACCATTGTCATTGCTTAATCCTTTATTAATATTGAGGCTCTAGTAATTCACCAATTTCTACAAGTAATTAATAAAGGAAATATTCTAAATGAAAATAATCAAACAACTTGCATCTCATTTCTGCAAAGCATCACAACATCCGTATCTTAATTAACCTCATATCATCTTTGTTTTCTATTCCATTTTGCATTCATTTAGGACGCACCGAAAAGAACACAAAGGAGATAGTGCTATGGACATCGCTGCAGGATTTAACTTTGTTCTTGAGTACACTGATATTGGTCAAATCAAAGGCAATCCTCGGTGCATTAATCTTGTTTTAAATATTTTATTTTATAACTGTGCATTAGGTTTTAGGAGATGATTGAAACCATAGATTGCATGATCGGTACCTTATTACCTATGTTAAATGTTTTTGATATAGGTAACTTGATGTAGAGGTAGGCTATGAGTCATAATCATGGTAGAAGTCAAGTGGATGAAAATCTAATTGCGAGTTGCAGGTTACTACAAGTATGATGAGTAACATATACTTTTGGTTTAGTTTATCACATATAATGATGAATTAGAGACCGAATTCGCATGTATAGGTTGGCAGCAGGAGAGGAGCCCTGTGTGTGGTGGCTCTATCTGTGTCCGTTAAGGACTGATCGAGTGTGGCTCTGTTAAGTAAGTTTGAATAGTACCAAGAGCACGCTAGTGATATGGGCGCTATTAAACCGACGTAACTCGACAATCGTAGTGGTTGGACGACAACCCACCTCTCTTCTAATGATGATATTTGGGAGAGTGTATGGGCTAACCACGATATCCCCAAGGTGTGGTATCGTGTGGAGGACATGTTCTCGAGTAGAGTGAGAACCGGACCAGCCCTATGATATCTTTGTGACAGGTTGCCGTACGCGACTTCTAGGGAGTGCGCGTACGTCGTGCTACTTAGGTTTCTCCTGCAGGATATAAATCAATTCTAATCGCTGTCTCTCACAGTAACGAGTACCGCTTGTCTCACTGCATCACATTGTAGTAAGAATGGGAAGGATAAAGTTAATACGAATGGTTTGATATCTCCCTCTGTCCCTAATTACTTGTCATCCTAGACTTCACATGTTTTTCGTATTTACTTGTAATCCTTGCTTTTCAATGCACCTTTCTCTATTTCTAATACATCTTTATCTCTATTTCTCATTGTTTTCAGTGCGTCCCACCTTTTTCATTCTCATTAAATTTATCTTTCTTAAAATTTAATTACTGCTAAAAATTGAAAGTAAGAATTCACTTTTAGCATTATGTTTTCGCAAATAGCAACCCATGTGTGCCAGCCTACTCATATTTACGAGCTGGTCATGGTTGGTCATTTTTGACGGGTAAGTCTTGCTGAGTATTAGATACTTAGGGTTTGTTGTTTCCCCTTTTTGTTGGAGGCATTTTTGTTGGTTGAGAAGAATGAGGCACGTCTTTGAGATGATGCATTTCATTATAAGAGAATGACGTCAAGTGATGTTATCGCTTCGCTATATCACTCTTGCTCTATTTTAAAACTTTGTTTTAACTCCCATCCTAAGAACAACTTAAACCTTATTTATAAGACTTTAAATCATATTCTATAATATATTTTATCATTTTTGTTGTACTATTTAGATATTGTTGTTTAATATCACCCGAGATCGATCCTGTTCGACGAGTCGCCCGTGATTTTTGGGCGGTTCTACCACAGAGATAGCGTTAATTGTAAGCATAATGAAGCATGCCAGGGTATAAACTTTCTACAAAGAGTAACTACGCATACTTTGACAAAATTATCACAAAACTACAGATTTTAGATGTTATATCGCAAAATTACAGATTTAGTGTTTCAATGTATCACAAAACTGCATATATTTTGACAAAACTATCACAAAACTACAACTTTAAGAAGATGTATCACAAAACTACAAATTTCGTATTTTAATGTATCACAAAGCTACATATTGAATCTGAATACAGCTAATCTGATTATGATTGCAATACTGTTACCAGCTCTGAACCAAACACCTCCAAAGTTCAATGCATTCAACATATAAAGAAATCCGGAACGTATACCCACGACTCGTGGTTAAGACAGGTCACGACTGCATTGCAAATACTGTCTGAAAATACAACAAGACCTGTGAACAATCATACGGAACATTTATTGAAATGCTAGCAACATAGTATCCCTCATGGGCTATGGATCGATCGAAATTGATTGAAACATTGGGATGGCACCAGTCCCCTGCACATTGTTGGCGAACAAATGCATGGACTGGTTTCTGCCTGAGCCAGGCGTGCGCTCCCAGCGGGCAACGGACCACCCCCACGGTCCTCATGTCGATGGTGGCGGCGGTGGTGTCTCAACACCAGGAACAATCGGAGGGGCTGGTATCGGCGGAGATGGCACAGCGAGAAGCTTCCGTGCAGTTGCACCGTACAGTGCCATTGTGGCGTCAAGGTCTCCTACAATACACGCAGAACAGACATATATAAACAGTATGCATATTTATGCCAATCTTCTCAGATTTAAATTACACTGAAGCAAAAGCAAAAAAAAAAAAAAAATTCTGTGGCCAAATAAACAAGATCTGCCCACAGAGAGCGACTGAAAATTTTAATTTGTAGAACAACAGACCAGTTGGCATCCCAGCCTCCGTGGAATGTGGAGACGAGACGAGGAGCAGGAGGATGCTGACCATCAGGAGAGATGATGGCCTCGTTGTAGCAGAGCCCTCGTGGAACATGTCGCAGTTTGAACAGGTTAATGAAGAATGCGTACCCCTTGAGTTTCCTAGTTGCACACAAGTCTGCGGTGTATTTATAGGCGTAGCACGAAGAATACATCCAACATGAAAAGACGTGGGAGACAAGTAAATCTCATGGAAAATATTGTGCTGATTGTCCCTACATGGATCCAAGGTTTCCTTAGCCCTTTTTTTTTCTGAACTTAGGGTTTTCTTGGATTTATTATAGTTTCGCAGTTAATGATCACCTGCAATTATTAAGTGACTCTCATTCTCATTATTGCGCTTGCAATTAATCCTGATGCTAATTGCTGCTCTCCTCTCTCGCTAAGATCAATGCCCGGGGTACTTATTTCATGTAAGCTTACGGTGTTGCTGTATTGCCGAGATCCAGTTCAGCCATGCAGCTGAGAACCAGAGTTCACACGTAGCTCTAGAGATACGCTGACTATGATGCAGATCTAGGGACAGAGTTAACTAGGCAACTGCAGGGTTGCAGATCTGAGGTCTTGAAAGAGGAAAAATAATCCATTACCTGAGAGGTACGGCCATGTTCAGGCAGCTTCGAGGATACTAAGGCCCCGCATGCCTCGAGCACGCCATATTTAGTCGCAAATTTATCGGGCATCTTTTGTTGTTACAAAAGAGCAGCTACCAAAAAAAGGATAAATTATGCACAAGTATACTCCCTTGTTTTTTAATTGATGTGGCCGTTGACTTTTAAATTCAACTTTGATTATTCGTCTTATTCAAAAAATATTGATAAATTTCATATATTTGATATAATTTGATTTATCATTAGAGTTATTTGAATTACAACTTAAAATTTTACACATTCAAGCAAATTTTTTGAATAAAATGAATGGTCAAAATCAATGACGATGTTAATTTAAGAATAGAGAGTACTCTGTAACATCATTGCTATGTGTGATTACAATGAGCAACCTTTGAATTAGCTTGCTATGTGTTTCATTCATCTGAATTTAAATTCAAAAATGCTTTCAGCTTCGGTTGCTACCTAACAATGTTGTTCTCAAATACTCTGTTTCTATGTTGTCGTTGCCATTGAATTATAACATCAACTTTGACAATTTGTCTTATTAAAAAAAATATGATAAATTTCATATAATTTGTAATAATTTATTAGAATAATTTTATATCCTTATATATATAATTTCATATAAATTCATTTAACTTAATAGCTATATATATATATAATCCTCATGTCGATGGTGACGCTCCGGTGGTCCAACCAGGCGCGCCGTGCGGACGGTTGCTCCTTTGCGGCCTGGTTTTTTAATCGTACCCGATACCCATTACGATCCCACTCCCATTTCGCAACCCCACTTCTTCCACTTCCGTCAGTACGGGCGAGCGGAGCGAGCGAGGTGATCGGGGAACCGCCGCGATTTCTCCGCCTCCATTTCCGATCGATCGAGCGAGCATGGCGACGGCGACATTTGCTGGTGTGAGTGGACCGGAGGCGCGTCTTCGTCATTGGTGAGTTGGATTGTGTTTCAGGGCTTAGATTTGAACCCTAGCTTTCGTCTATTGCTTCATGTTCACAAAACCCTAGCCATTTGTTGATGCGTCATGTGCTTTGGTCTCGAGTTCGTCTTCACCAGAGTTGTTGGCCATCGGCATTGGTTTTGGTGGCGGCTTGTATTTGTAATTTTATTCATTAATGTTATGGTTCAGTAATTTTTTAGTTGTTTTTTATCTCAGTAATTGTTTAGAAAGGTTTTCATATCTTTTTAATGGCGAGTGCTTGTAAATATTTTTGAATTCTAACTTGCATCGTTCAGTAATTTTTAGTATTTATTAGTTTAATGCTAAATTTTGTTGATTAGTAGTTTAATGCTCAGTAATTTATACCTGTAACTTGTAATAACATTTTTAAAATTAAAATGGTATTCAATATGTTTTTTTTAGTAATTTGTTTGTCAAATGTTTAAATATTATTTCAGTAATATTACTTTTATGTTAAGTAATTTTCTTCTCATGATTGTTATGTGTTCTATCTTTCAGGTATCAATACTAGGATTATACAATGGATCGTAGTGATGAGTTGAACTCAGATCCAAGAGGTTGAGAGAACTCATAAAGTGTTTAGGAAGATTTCATCTAGACAGGATGCTTCTTCGCCACAGACAGTTGATAGTGTTGCTGCTAATGATGATGATTTTGGCAACCCTCCTCGTAGAAAGAGTTCTCACCTTGCTTCTGCTAGAAAATTAGCTATACGTGGCAATGATGTTGAGGATGATGATGGCGATGAGGATGTTTATGAGGTACAATTTGTGTATGCATGCATGTAACTCCTTTTCATCCCAGTAATTATTGTTGTGTGCGGCAGTAACTCTTTTCCATTTCAGTAATTGTTGTTGTGTATGCGAGTAATTCTTTTCCATCTTAGTAATTGTTGTTGTGTGTGCCAGTAATTCTTTTTTTTTGTTTATCTCAACTTAGTTTTTTTGTAGTCCATTCTCAATAACATTTTTGTGTACCAAACTGATATTTGTTTGATGTTCTATGTCATTGCAAACAAATGTTTTTGGTGCACTGATGTGGTTTTTTCCGTAGGTTGTTAAAAATGGAAACTAGGCAACTATTTGATGCTCCTTTGCTTGTATTTTGCATGTTATTAAATCTATGGCTGAAGGTCTGAGGAATAAGATCACCGAATTGGGATTTGGTGATTTTTTTTGAAATTTAATATGGATGGAATTGACGACAGAGCCCTTGCTATGTTTTTAATGAACCATATTAAGGATGATCCTCTTCGTATCGAGTTTAGGGGGGAAATGCTTCCAATCACTCCCCAGGTTGTACACAAGGTATTTGGTATTCCCATCGGGATACTGTACAGTTGCCATCATGTACCTATAAAGAGAAGAAACAAGCGGTGCTTGAGCTGAGAAGACTGTGTGATGAGAATGGCATGAAGGATATATTTGAATCCAATAGGAAAGGTGGTGATAAGAAGAAGCACTATGAAGATTTGAAGAAGAATGCTGTTCCCAGATGGGTCATTGAGCAATTTGCATTAAGACAGTAAGATGATGATTGGACTGTCAAGTGTTTCTTTATGCTTGTGTTCAATACCTTGCTGTTCCCCACAAGCTCACTACAAATATGCGCCAATGACTACCTATTCTGCAAATACCTTGAGGCAAGGAAGAACAATGATTTGGTGTCTTGCTGTTGTTGATGATATTAGAGAAAAGGCCCTAAAATGGAAGAAAAGTGCTGGGAGGGATGCCACATCGATAGTGCAGGGCTGTACTGCTCTCCTTATTGTAAGTAATTTTCTTCATTTTTTTGTTTTTGTTTTTTTTGGTATTCAGTAATTTCTTTATCACAAGTTTGTTGCATTTGTTCTTTCTAATTTCATATGGTTGCGTTGCATTTCAGTAATTTCTGTAATGTTTGTCAGTAATTTTTTATTTTAAGTTCAGTAATATCCTTTCACATGTTCTATGTTATCCTAGGGTTTTGTTGCATTTATTTATAGTAATGTACTGTAATTTTTTGTTTGAATTGTATCTCAGTAATTTCTATTGATTTATTCTGATGTTGTGTGGCGCTTATGTATTGCTTTGCATCTTAGTAATAATTTTTTGTTTATTCACTTATACTATCTAGACATCTTATCATGTGGTGACATTCTTACTGATTTTGTGACAGTTACCTCGGTCAAGCATTTTTGATAGTGCTTTGATTGAGAAGATTGCAAAGGCAGTCAAAGACTTAAGTGTTGCTTTTGGTTATTTACCTATAAGTGCTATTATGTATTTTCCATTTATATTGTTTTTGCTTTATAATTGCATTTGTTTTGATATTCAATAAATGAGTTTTCATACTCTCATTTCATCTTCTTATTTTTTTTTTTAGTTTTTTAGCTGAGAGATAAAGATGCAACATGCTATGTCAATGTTCGTGAGGATGAGCAAGCTGTGGAAGAAGAGAATGTTCAACAATCTAGTCAGTTTATTGCTGTCCGAGCTAGGGGTGTGGGGCTGGGGAAACTAGTGGCAAAAGGATCTTCTGTTAGGGCTCAGCCGAGGAGAGCTGCTAAGGGAGCATCAAAATATGCTAAACAGAGTGCCAAGGCTTGCCCACTCCCTGAAGGCTTGCTGCATTTGCATTCGTTATTGGCTAGTTTAATAGATTTGGTTGAAAATGATGATGTGAAGCAGGCAATTAATGATTCTTTAGTTGAGTATGACAGAAATGTGACGAAGGTGTCCAAGACCATAAACTCTACAATGAAAAAGATTTTTGATGCTCAGAAAGATATTCAGGATGCACAGAAGAAGCTTGTTACTGATATTAAGGCATTCTAGAGGAAATTCCAACACATTGATGCTGCTGCCAATGAACCTGTTCAGAAAGATAAACGACCTTCAAAGCGATGTTCGAAATGACGCAGATCTGTGAGTTTCTCTTCATGTTATTTTGTTCAGTAATTTGATAATTTATTATTTACTTGTTCAGTAATTGCTTTCTCTTTCGTGTCCAAAGATTATTTTTCTTGATTTATACTTTTCTTTTGTAAAATAGGCAGCAGCTGATGGAGTGTCGAAAAGTGCAAAAAGAAAAAAGAAAACTTCTGAATCGGTCAGTAATATCTTTTTTCCTATAGTTTTTTAATTCGGTATGCAAAACTATGGAACTGACAAAACTATTTTCTTGTTTTTAATTTTTTTCAGGAACGCCGTGACACTGTGATGTCTGCGCCATCATCTCCACATCCGAAGCCTCCTCCAAATTTATGTCTAGCACTGGTACCCCTACCACTTATATCTCCATACCCCTCATCACTAGCATATTACTAATGTTGTTTCACATTGTTTACTGAAGTATATTCACCACTAGCAAATTACTAATGTTGTTTCACATTGTTTACTGAAGTATATTGCTAAATTAATAAAGTTTACTAAAGTACATACAGATTGGCAAAACAATTACCGAATCAAATTACTGAATGTTGTTTCACATTGTTTACTGAAGTATATTGCTAAATTAATGAACCAAATCAATAATATACAGATTGGCAAAACAATTACCGAATCAAATTACTGAATGTTGTTTCACATTGTTTACTGAAGTTACGTTTTTGTCTTATTGGATGCTGAAGTTACGTTTTTGTCTTATTGGATGCTGAAGTTACTGAAGTATATTTTGAAGGACATTAGAATTCTTTACATTCAGTAATTTCTAGAGATCATTCAGTAACTTGTGAAATGATTCATTAAGTTTTAGTATTTCCTTAGTGGAATAGACATTGAGGGGGTGATGGGGGTCAGAGCTCTGGTGTCGATGCGGAGGCAGTGACGCGCGGCGGGGACCGGGAGGACCAGCTGATGACTAGGGGTCACCGCTCTCTTGTCAATGAGGGGGGTAGCGCGGTGGGGATAGGGAGGACGTGCCCGGTACTAGTGCTGCCGCCCCTGGGTCGGAGATGGGTCCGAGAAGCCGCTCTCGCCGCAGTGAAGAGAAGGGCATCGAAGATGGACCTGGAATCGCGGCGGCGGCAGCGTCGGCGACATGGAATCGCGGTGGCGGCGGCGGCGACCTAGAATCGCGAAGACATGGCTTAAACTGCAGTGGGCAATGGGACGCAATCGTGTGCGGGAGCGGCAAATTTGAAACCCATTACCATCCTACGCCTGATTTGATTGGATCCCGCCCTCCCATGTGGCTCCAGCCTAGCTCACTCATCCGCCTCCCACATGCGTGCCTGGGCTCGGTCGGAGGCCACCAGAGCGACCGGGGTGTAGAATAGCCTATTCTACACCCCGAGTGTATATATACACACACACGATGACACTATTCTACACCTCAGGGTGCCCCGATCAAGCCAGGCGAGCAATCTGACCGAGCCCGACCACGAGCCCCCGACCCCCTCGCGCTCCTCCACCGCCGCCCACCTTTCGTCGCTCGTCGGCGTGACGCCCCCGCCACCTCCACTGCCCCTAGCTTTGGTGGCGCCCCCGCCGCCTCCGCCACCACCCTCCTCTGTCGCCACACTAAATTCTCGGCGTGAGATGCCCCCACCCCGACACCGCCCACCGTCAGCGACCACCATAGTGGCCGGCGCCACCTACCACCGCTGACCCTACCTTCCTCCATTTTCTATGTCCGTGGCAGAGAGGATGAGATTTGGGGGTACAAATCCATGCAGTTAAGAGATTCTCCGGTGACGATGACGTTGACGGCTGCGTCGCGAGCTCACCGGTGATGAGATTTGCTTTGAAGAAAAAAAATTATTGAAGAAATTTAGAGAAATTATGAAAGAGTGAAAATTACTGAATAAATCTAGAGAATTTACTGAAGAATTCAAGGAAGTTACTGAAGAAAACCAAAGCAACGTTACTAAGGAAAAAAATTACTAAACGCGATGAAATTAATGAATCAATCTAAAGAAATTACTGAATGTGCTTGTTTTAGGTAGGTCAACGCGGGCGGCGCGTCAATGCGCCGAGCACGGTCGATTGGCGCGCAGAGCGCGGTCAGACGAGGCACGGACGCGCTGGAACCGACCCAAGGTGTAGAATAACTATTCTACCTGGGTGTTGAATAGTAAATGTATGTGTGTATATATATAATATACCTACATATATATATAGATATATTATATATAATATTTGCATGTTAATAAAGTTGATTGAATCTGTAAAAATTAGAAATCAAAGCGAAAAAGAAAACACAGTCAACTAAACATAACAATATGTTTTTTTTTTGGGATGGAGGGAGTGTTAGCGAACAATACTGTTATAAAGCGAACAAAAGGTAAATTCTTAGTTTCTTATATCAAGTTATTTAGTTGTATCTAATCCAAATTAAAAGTAGAATATACACTAGTAGAGAGAAGACACCATCTGTCGACATGGCAAACATGAACTGACAGCGATTCAAGTTGGTTCGACATCAGACAGCAATTTCTTTCATTTTTCTTTTGGTTCAGGTTGAACGTTGTCAGCTTCGTTTGCTACCTAATAATGTCGTTCTGAAACAACTTTTAGTTTCAATTACTAGTTTCTGAATCTATTAGTGATATTATTAAGGAAAAAAATATATATACACATATTTTTGTTCTACAAATTTTCTAATTCAATATAACATTTTTGTGAAATATAAGTCTAGAGAAAATGGAAAGAGATTTAGATGATTAGACTAAAAGGTGACCGAGAGATCTGTAAAATGTTAATCACAAGAGATGAAGGTAGATCCACCATATGATAGCTTTTAATAGTATGAACTATATGTCCATGAACTTATATAAGTTTTAGGTTCATAAATTTGTCAATTTGTGTTTTAAGCAGTGCAGAATGTTCAGGAGAGAAGCATGAAAATTTACATGTCCAGGAACTGAGCACTTATGCATTCTTGTCCATACTTATACTACGTGAAAAGATGAATAATGCCCTTAAGTAAAGGAGACGAGCAATATTATAACAAAATATGAATACACATATTGAGAAGCAAATCTGAATAACCATAAATCCTGATAAATATGCACATATTTACCATTTCATGGTTTGTAGCATACAATTATAAGATCCAGAACAACAAATACTAAAAAGATAATCAGTTGTGAATATTTACGTAAACATTTTAAATCAGAGGATGATATGACTATTTCATTTCAGCTAAGCTACAAGATGAAATAAAAAACTTGGCTGTAATTGAATGGCCTCTCCCAAGGTATTGCATTTATGAGAAGCATCTGAAAACGAAGGCCAGGAAAAGTTCATAAAAGCCGGTTTCCCAGGTCCCCAACTCGGGGAAGCGCCACCTACGAATCAAATCTCAACCAATTTTTTAGGCTCCTGCCAGCTATGTCTGTGTCCCTATATATTTTGTGGCAGGGCTGTGGGTTGGGAGGGGGGGAGGGAGAGGGGGTTGGACGGAGAGGTAACAAACACAGTATTATTGGCATGTTTGCAGCGCTGCAAGATACAGAGGAAACGTGAAAGTGTAACCAGCAGAGTGGCAAATAATAGGGTATGGGGAATGCTGACGACAAGAAGTGGGCAACAAATTAATCTAAAGCATAATATAATCTTAACCTACTACATGCTAAGGATTCCTTGGCGTTCACTCTCACTTTTGCAGTCGATAAGCAACTAAGAATGAGGTGACTTTCATTATTTCCCTAAATTACGTAGAACTTTAAGAGTCTAAAATAATGACCAGTAAATTCAAAAGAAAATTTTGCGACTCGACCAATATATTCAAAACTACTAGCCAGTATTTTGTGTGTAAGGGTAATATAAGAAAAATAGAGTGATAGAATAGTAATTAGTTCTTTTTTCATAAAATCATATTAGTAATTTGATTAATCACTGATACCATTACTCTAGTAAATAACTTATTTATTTTACGTTTGTTGGATCGATACATTACTTAGTGGCATTCCAAGAAGTGGGCAAAAAATTAATCTAAAGCACAATATAATCTTGACCTACTGCATGCTAGGGATTCCTT
>BCLH01000231.1:128771-139457 GCA_001602315.1 Zoysia pacifica
CCCCCCCCCCCCCCACAAAGATATTCATCGTGCCAAATACATAGGTACAATCATTATGTGCCTAAATGCTTAACAACACCAAATTCATGATATAAGATTTAGCATCTAAACATACATGAATATGAGAACTATGATCCATCCTTCATATAACTTACACAACCGAAATAAACTCCAAGAAGTAATACAAATGCCATATATGCAGTTATTTTGGTCTTTATAACTAAAATTAATTTCAACAATTGTATGGCCATTTGAACATAACCCTTCGTAGCATGAATAATATTTGTACTCTCAAGGATTAAAATAAGACCAAGAAGGTTGAGAACAAACATATGAAGATGGCGCCAAGTTATATGAATTGGTGACACGGACAATGAATCAAGATGAAGAAATGACCAATAATTTTGATGATCGGGCACATACCTTAATTGTTTTTTAGCCTTTTTTTTTCTACTATCTTCTTTGCACCCATCACTTGATCCTCATTATTATCACATTCTTGCAAACTTTCTTGGGGAACCCATACCATGCCCTTCTCTTTTAACTCTTCCGCACTAAATTTTTGCAATTTCTTCATTTGCCAATTTGAGAAACTAAGTGGACCTCTCGGTTGTGTCTTTGTCTTGGGAATTGGCAATTCTAATTTGCTCTTGGACACCTCCAACTTCTTTGGTTCAGATTTGGCATCAAGAATATCAACACTTGGTTGCTTTTTTTTTTGCTATTAATAGCCGAATCTTTCAAAGCATGAATCGGCTTTCCTTCACTTAAGTTAGATCTAAACTTTTATCCTTACGGCCACCTTTTTGACAAGATAGACTTGTTAAACCACCTTTCTCTTCTCTTGATCTATTGACCGATTCTTCATATCGAAACAGTCTCTCGTGTATGGTTGTCTTCCAGTGAATTGCCTTCTTGTATTTATATTTTGCCTAGGATAGAATTGAGGCTGCATCCATAAACCAAACCACTCCCACGATGAATAAGGACAAAAACCTATAGTGGGTGATCAATATGGCATTGGTATAATCGGCATAAAAGGAAGATATGGAGCCTCTAAAAAAACTTGATTTCTTTGCCAATTCCAACACTCATGTTTGTATTTTGGAGGCACTCTTAATGGCTTGGGGTAGTTTGGCTTAGAAGTACTCCTCGCATCTCTTTCTCTTACATATTTAGCCAAAAGCTCTTCAAATGTAAGCTTTAGCTTTCGATCCTCATGTTTGTCATGTAATTTACATACTTCAATCTTTTTTAAATTGATTCTTGGATTTTTGCTCATTTCATTGGCTCTATGAAAACCGAAAGTTCTGGTTTTGTAAACCGAAAGTTTTGGTTTCTTCATCTTTGCTAGGTTTGGCCGATTTGAAGTTAATCGGTCACGAGAAAGTTTAAAACCCTTTTGCTGCCCCTAATACACGATGGATCTTCTACAATCTTTATAAAATCATCACCTTTAACAATGTCACCACGAATCTCATCGATAATTGTATTCTCTTCATTTGAGGGCTTTAAATCATTTTACCAAGAATCAACTTGTTGCTTTTAGATGAATCGGCCTGTGATCGATTTGATAACTTTTTACTATCAAGACCAATTGGAGCCAACTGGTCATCCTTATGTGTTTCTCCAAAACTCAATCGTCCATTGATAATGGAATATTAAATCTTTTGACGGAACATATTGTAATTCTTAGTACTATGATCAAAAGAATTATGCTACTTACAATACGTTCGCTTCTCTACATCCTGAAGTGATGATATGAATTTGTGATCCATGAGCCTAATAAAGTATTTTATAGCAAGTTATCAAATATGTCATCACACAAAGTAAAATCAAAAGTGTACATTGTATTTTTTTTATCCAATTCTTTTGAGAAGACGGCTTTAATACTAAGCTTAACGAATGGTTCAAATTTCTCGTCTATCCATTCGGCTATGCATTTACTTTGTTTCTTTTACCAGACGTTTTAGAATCAACTACTATGCAAGCAAACCAAGTAGACATAATTCCAGAGTGGCCACAAGCAAACCATGTAGACATAAACTTTGGCAATGATGAGGTTCAAATTTTGAATGCCAAAATATTGCTGTTATCGGTCTTTCTAATTTTCACAACACATTGGCCGATTTAGATGAAGACTCTCCATTGCTAACAAGTAATTTACCCTCCACAATCGATCTATTGAAATTATTTACCACGGTAGTACTAATGGATGTATCAACAGAAGACTTGTGATCTAATTGAGAATTAAGTAAAGTACTTGTAAAACATAACTTATTAAAAATGTTGGAGAGGCGTGGAACTTTGATATGAATTGATGAAAACCAGAAGTCGTGTAACGACCCAAAATAAAATTAAAGCCCAATAAAAATCCCATTTAAAATCCTATATATTTTTCTCCATTAAGTGCTTCAAGGAGAACCACGCCGCTGCCTCAAAAAAAAAAAAAAAGCTCTGGCCATCGCCACACTGCCTCAGGTGGCTGCCCAGCCCTGCAGCGCGCTCGGCTGATTTGTTTAGGAGAAAGGAAGAAAGAGAGGAGCCTGCAAAAGATGTAGGTAATTTGGTGACCTTTCCATAGAGCAATGATTCACAATTTTTTTATTGTGTATTCAGGGAGATATGACCTTCGAAAGTCTACTGTAGTTTTTTGTTGCATTGCTGTTTCAATGACTAGATTCAATTTTGGTGAATATTTTAAGACTTCCTAGAGGCCGAATCTGGCTACGTCAGTATGTAAATGTTTGCAGTATTTTGTGTGCTCTTTCCAGAGAGTATTTACATGGTCATTTGGATTGAGTAGTTGTAAAGTTGTGGAATTTTTTAATTCAGCCACATGCAATGTGTGACTGAAAACAGTATGCTCTTGTCGGCCCAATTAAAAAATAGTAATTGATATATTTTGATGGTCCCTTAAATACGAAAGTTGTCAGATATTAAATTTAAATGTTTGCTGTATATTTGTTTGCTACTGTCGAGTGTTGGATCATATTGTATCTATATACCTACATGTTTGATTGCGTGCACATACTAAGTTACATATTGCAAAACAGGTGGCAATACTTCGGATCATCTGTAGTATTCAGAATGATGATTCGAATAGTTAAGAGCACTATATATATAATGACTAGTTGATGCAATGAGCTCATTACAATGTCCAGCAACATCAACATTAGAATTTGCGGTACTTGCAAAATGAGCATTAAGTGCTTATATTGCATATTGTACCTTATGATCATCATGGTGATATGGATAGCCCGCCATGTGTTTTGTTTCTATTCCTTTCTTGATCAAACCGCAACAACAAGGCGGCCTTGATTTCTTCTTCTTTGTTCTCTACTCTTGGCTTTTACGAACAAAACCTGCTCAACAAAAAAAAGAATAACCGCAAATAGATGCAATCAGCCCAAAGCAGCCACATGCAATAATGATGGCAAACCACAAGGATGGATCAATTAGAGAAAAGGCTATGTTAGAGAAATTCGGTTATTACGATGAAAACCAAATAATCGTCTCTAGCGAAGTCGTCAAAAAGTGTGTTGAAGCTTTTTCCGGTCACACACCAAGAGCACTAAGTCGTGCTGGTCACAACAGACCAGATCGGTGAGGTCGCCTACGATCAGTTTAGGAAGAGGTAGGTATCATGATTTCACTACGAAAGACGGCTAGGTTTACGGGCAAACCTGAAAAATGGTAGACAACGCGTTTTCGTGGCGAATAACGACTAATTTACGAGCAAACTAGCAAAGGTCATCGAATCTCCCGCTCGGGAGGGACACCATCTAGGTGTGTGCATCGTCGGACGTGCCCTAAGTCGACCGGCAAGCCCTAAGATGTCATCAATGGCCGTGGAGACCGGTGAATGAACAGCATAGGAGGTTGAAAGAGGGTTTGCAGAGGTACAAAATGTAAAGACAAATGATAGATCGATTGATATACCTCCTCAATCAGCCTTAGGCTTGTTTATATAGAGGTGGGATGGTCTTACCCTATGAAGCAATAAATCCTATCAATTAGGACACTCTAGCACATTTTCGGACACTCCGGTAGGAAAAATCCCGGTTCCAGAGAGGGTTTACTGGACACTCCGGTATTGTACCGGAGACTTTGGTACCAGACACTTCAGCACATTGCTGAAGACTCCGGTGAGCAAAATTTATTGTTCAGAGAGGGCTTACCGGAAACTCCGGTGACGACTAGGACATTTTTTTGCTAGGGCAATAATTTTCTCGTTCGGTTTCTAAATTAGGCGATCCATGTATCTGTTTCGATCATCTCATCGAGGGCTACATCGTGGAGCCTTTAAATCATGAATTTGACTTCATCTTTAGGACTTTCCAAGCACTTCTTTCATTCTTTAGTAGAATTTAGCCAAACTCTTCAAGGATACCTTCCGCATCTTGAAAAACATGCTGAAAAATAATTCTTGCAAAATAACTTTTACTAGTTGAAATTTAGACATCTCCTACTATATTTGGCCTATCAAAAATGAATTTTCTATCTTCTCGGGATGCAAATTTTCAGTGTCAACAGTATGTATGTGCTGGTGCGGCATACATGGTGGTATGGTAACTGTTAGAGCTGGCGGCGAGTGCCGACGAGTTCAGCTCAGGACACGAACTCACGCGAGAGAGGAGAACACACTGTGTTTTCTACTGCGAAGAACTGAGCAGCGTTTTCTGTTGTATTCATCTCTATATAAAGGAAATTACAACTAACCTGCTAAACTTCAGGACTACAGATCCAGTACTCCGCTTTGTCCGTGCATGATGCTAAGGAAATGGTAAATGGACACCCTGCGTGAACGCAACACGACGTCAGGTTCCTTATTACTTGCTCAGTCCGACTGACCAGCGAAGCTAACTAACTTATCGTTAAGAGATAATTGACTGAATGTGCTTGGATTATCTATCAATCCCCCCCTTAATTCTAGCATCATTCACTTACTGAATCTGCACGATGCCAATCTGGTCACGAAGTTCAGAGAACCTCACGCGCCCAAGAGCCTTTGTCAGAATATCTGCCAGCTGCTTCTCAGTGCTGGTATGCTCGATCCTTATCTTCCCTTGTTCAAAGCATTCACGTACATAGTGGTAACGCACTTCTATGTGTTTACTTCGATCATTCAGGACAAGATTTTTGCAGATAGCAATAGCTGACATATTATCAACTTTCAGTATTGGTGCGTCTTCACTTTGATTCAGCAACTCTGCCAACAGACGCATCAACCACACACCTTGCCGAGCTGCTGTTGAGGCCGCTATGTATTCAGCCTCACAACTTGATTGTGCCACCACCTTTTGTTTCTGTGACATCCAAGTGATGGGGCACTTCCCAAGGAAGAAAAGAACTCCAGCTGTGCTTTTGCGATCATCCATATCTCCTGCCATGTCGCTGTCACTATATCCCAGCAGCTCCATTCTTCCTCCATGATTTTTCTACATAACTCCCAGGTTATAAGTTCCTGCTATGTACCTGAGAACATGCTTCATAGCTGCCTGGTGATCCTGTCGGGGATCCTCCATGAACCGACTGATATATCCAACAGCATATGCCAAATCAGGACGAGTATTAACTAAGTACCTGAGGCTTCCAACAATGCATGGATACTGAGTTGGTTCCATAGCTGGTGCTTCACTTTTCTTGCTTAGCTTCAATCGAGATTCCATAGGAACACTGCAAGGATTGCACTCAGACATACCTGCCTTTTCAAGAATCTTCAGGGCATATGCACTTTGACTCAGTGTGATGCCCTGCTCACTCTGTTTCACTTCTATCCCAAGATAGTAGCTGAGCAAACCAAGATCACTCATTTTGAACTTGGTTTTCATCTCATCCTTGAATCTCCTGATTTCTTGAGCACTTGAGCCAGTGATGATCAAATCATCCACATAGACCCCGATCACCAATCTTTTCCCATTAGTGTCACGTGTATACACTGCATGCTCATTCTTGCTACGTTCAAAACAGAGACACAACAGGATACTGTCCAGTTTGGCATACCAGGCACGTGGTGCTTGACGAAGCCCATACAACGCCTTGTGAAGCTTGTACACCTTCCCTGGACATTGATTATTGACGGAACCGGGAGGTTGACAGACATACACCTCTTCCTGCAAATCTCCATTTAGAAAAGCTGATTTGACATCCATATGATGCACCTCCCAGGAATTCAGTGCTGCTACTGCAATCAACAACCTTACAGTTTCCATCCTTCCCACAGGTGCAAATACTTGATCAAAATCAACAACTTCTCTTTGTGCATACCCCTTTGCGACTAGCCTTGCCTTGTACTTAGTGATGACTCCATGCTCATCTTTCTTGATCTTGAACACCCACTTTAGACCAATTGCACGGTGTCCTGCAGGCAGATCAACCAATGACCAGGTCTGATTCTCACCTATGGCAGTCAATTCTTCCTCCATCGCCCTCCTCCATTGAGCATCCATCTTTGCTTCATTCACAGATGCTGGCTCCTCAACCGACACACTATGAAGCTCTTCATGTTCAACCTGTCCTTGATTCAGACATGATTTCATAACGTCATCAACAGGTCTGCATCGAACTGGTTTCCCATCTATATGACGATCATCAAGATACTCACGTGCATTCGGAGGTGGTGACACAAACTTCATCCCTGGTTCCCTATCAGTGTTATCAACACTTGGAATCCTTGGCTCAGCCTGTTCTACTGACCTAGGTTGTTCTGGCAGCACTATTGGCTCCTTGTGATGCACCACTAGCTCCACTGTGAATGGCTCATCCCTTGGTATAGTCTCTGTCTCAGACCAATTCCACTTGGCTTCTTCATCAAACACCACATCCCTAGTGATGAGCACACGTCTCTCCACAGGATCATACACCCTGTAAGCTTTTAATCCTTCCTCGTAACCGATGAACATCCCTTTCTTGCTTCAGTCATCAAGCTTCTTCAGATTCGGCTTCACAACCTTGACGTGCGCAATACACCCAAAAGTCTTCAGGAAATGCACAGCAGGCACCTTCCCATGCCAAGCTTGATATGGTGTCATGCCATCAACACTGCTTGTAGGCGACCTGTTCAGGATGTATATTGCTGTGGCTACAGCTTCTCCTCAGAACTCCCCCGGCACATCTTTTGATTTCAGCATGCTTCTTGCCATCCCGACAGTGGTTTGATTCCTCCTCTAAACTACTCCGTTTTGTTGAGGAGAATACGGCGCTGTCAGCTGCCTTGAAATTCCAGTTTCAGCACAGTGATCAGCAAAGGCGATTGATGTGAATTCGCCTCCCCGATCAGTCCTCAATGCACGCAGTTTCCTTCCACTCTGTACCTCTGCACTTTTCTGAAATTTCTGAATGGCTGCAGCTGCTTGATCCTTGCTGGAGATCAATGTCACCCACATGTACCGGGTGAGATCATCAACCAACAACAAGAAATACTTACTTCCTCCAAGTGTCGCCGGTGTCACTGGACCACACAAATCCCCATGAACCAATTCCAGCTTCTCTGACGCCCTGAACTTTGACTCTGCAGGAAATGGTGAACGCCTCTGTTTGCCAACAAGACATCCTTCGCACACTTGCTCAACATTGTCCAACATTGGTAAACCTCTGACCATCTCTTCTTGAGCAAGTTTCCTCAGACCACGAAAATTCAAGTGCCCAAACCGTGTATGCCACCGCCAGGCCAGTTCACTACCACGCAGGGCCAGACACACCGGCTTGGCAAGATTCAAATTCAGAATATAGAGGCAACTAGCTGAGCGCCGTGCCTTGGCGAGAAACTTCCTGTTCTCGTCCCTGATGCGAAGTTCTCCGTCTTCAATCTCCACCTTGTGGCCCACCTCGTCGAGCTGGCCAATGCTGAGAATGTTGGCTGCCAACTTGGGGATGAAATGAACACCAGACAGCTCCCGGTGTTCTCCTGTCTTGCAGGTGAACAAGATGGTGCCTCGGCCTTCAATCTCTACGACGGAGTTGTCCCCAAAGCGCACATTTCCTCGGATCGCCGTGTTCAGCTCGGTGAAGACAGCTTTCGCTCCAGTCATGTGGTTCGTGGCCCCAGTGTCCAAGATCCACCGCGAGTGGTTGCGGTCCCCCGGCGAGGCAAACTGCGCAAAGATATTCGCTTCCACCAACTGGACCGGCTCCAGCTCCGCCACTGTCGTCGTCGCCGCCACCGCCGCCGCATCTCCGGAAGGGGTGTGACATTTCAATGAGTCACCCGACACTGTCAGCTAGGCCGTCGCCAGTAACAACGTGCCCTCTTCGGGTTCTTCTTGGGCCACGTGGGCCGCTTCCTTCTTCCTCTTGCTGCGGCAATCTCGGGCCCAGTGACCCTTTTTACTGCAGCTCCGGCAAGTATCGCCAGCCCGGTCCGACGAGCTTGATTTCCCGTCGCGGCCGCGCCAGTTCCCTTTCTTCCCCTGCTTCTTGCCGCCTGCAGTGTTTCCGCCGCCACCACCGCCATTTCCGCCGCCCCCACTCGTTCCGCCTTCGGATTCACGGAGACGAAGACACGCCATCCACTCCTCCTCCATGAGGAGTAGGCGCCCTCTATTGTCCACCGTGGCTGGCGACTTCTTCCTCTCCTCGACCGCACGAAGGCGACCAATTACCTCCTCCACTGTCAGCCCATCGAGATCAAGCAGCATTTCGATTGAAATCGCTACCTGCTCAAGATGCGTTGGCACAACATAGAGCAATTTCTTGATGATATCAGAGTCAGTCACCGAACCACCAAGAACATTGATGCAATTGGCCAGCCCTGTTATTCACAGGGAGAAGTCATCAACGGATTCCCCTTCTTTGAAGGTAATCTCGCTGAATTCTCGCCTCAGCTGCTCCGCATTGGCCTCCCGGACACGATGAACGCCGATCTGCCAGGATTTGACTGCCTCCCACGCAGATCGCGCCGTCCTCTTCGTTCCGAGCGAAGCCAACATCTCCGCCGGCACCGATCGAAGAATGGCCGCGAACGCCAAACGATCTTCACGGTACTCAACTTCTTCATCCTCCTCTGGCTCAATTGCCTGCCAAATCCCTTGCGCCTGCATATTCACCTTCATCAACAAGGACCAATCCTCATAATTAGTCCTTGTGAGCATCGGATATTGCACGGACGCAAAGCTCTCCTTCACGACCCGCTCGACGACGCGACGGCGACCATCATCACGGCGCCGCCCTCTCGGCGGTGATGGTGAATGGAGGACTCGACGACAAGGTGGAGAAGGAGACGCCGTCCGGTCTGGTCCCCAGGATGCCATGATCCTCTTCCTGCTCTGGTACCACTTGTTAGAGCTGGCGGCGAGTGCCGACGAGTTCAACTCAGGACACGAACTCACGCGAGAGAACACACTGTGTTTTCTGCTGCGAAGAACTGAGCAGCGTTTTCTGTTGTATTCGTCTCTATATAAAGGAAATTACAACTAACCTGCTAAACTTCAAGACTACGGATCCAGTACTCCGCTTTGTCCGTGCACGATGCTAAGGAAATGGTAAATGGACACCCCGCGTGAACACAGCACGACGTCAGGTTCCTTATTACTCGCTCAGTCCAACTGACCAGCGAAGCTAACTAACTTATCGTTAAGAGATAATTGACTGAATGTGCTTGGATTATCTATCAGTAACAAGGTGTAAGCATACCCTGTGCGTGTGCGTGCACTTGCATAGTTATGAGGTGCATATTGTGGAGTATTGTAGGCGTGTACGACTACCGGATATTAAGCATGGATGTGCACGCAAAATAATATTTAGCCACCAAGAATCTTGGTTACTAAATGCTACATATTGGTTGCTAATAGAGTTTTGTCACCATGAAACCTTGGTCGCATCATGGTCGCCATAGC
Organism: Zoysia pacifica; assembly: GCA_001602315.1. Lineage (NCBI taxonomy): Eukaryota > Viridiplantae > Streptophyta > Magnoliopsida > Poales > Poaceae > Zoysia > Zoysia pacifica. The sequence continues at coordinate 138,608 of BCLH01000231.1, forward strand.
CTTGTCGCTGCATGCGTTTAGTAACCAATATATATAAATCTTAGTGACTAAAGCTCCTCATCTACAATAACCAGCTTTTTATTGGTCACAATAAGGAATAGCTTTAGCTACCAACAACTTTTGGGGACTATAGAAGTGCAACAACCAAGAAAAACACTGGTCCCTAAATGGCCACACTAACTAAGCAGACCTTGGTTACTAAATGTGTATAACCACCAAGCAAACAATAGCCACTAAAATAGTTTAGATGCTAATTTATCATTGGTGACTATAGATTTCTGCCAACAAAAAATATAACATTGGTGACTAAAAGATTCAATGGTGACAACAAGAAGTACAATAGTGGCAACATATGTCTGTCAAGAAACTGAAAGTAACTTCGACATTAAAACATACCCTTAGGCATCAAATACAATACTCATGAGTTATAAAAAAAAATCTTATGGTTCACCAAATTATTCATATATCTGTTATCAACATTACATCCATATAAGTAAGATGCTTTTCTATAAAACTCATCCTGTACTATCAGAAAAATCTGTCTAGAATCTTGTAGTTGCCAAGAAAAATATGAAGTACACAAGATTTGGAAATCTGTCCAGAATCAGGTAGTTGCCCAGAAAAATATGGAGAACATCATAAAGATGTGTTGTAACCACACCTGATAAAGAAACAAAGTAACCTTAAAGGAAATAGAAGTCAACTAACCAATCCTAGGGTTTCTAGCTATAAAGTTCACTGTTCAGGTTCTGTATCAAAGAATTGATGTGACAAAAAACTTAGTATTAACAAATAAGTGCCAAGGCAATCACACATAGAGAACTATTACTAAGGTAACAAAAAGGAACTA
>BCLH01000231.1:139581-165353 GCA_001602315.1 Zoysia pacifica
AAAATACCATGATAGGAGAAATGTGCTGCCCTTATAATACCATGATAGGAGAAATGTTCTGTCCTTGTAGTCACCTTTTTTAGATCACATCAAACACCATAGAATTTATAAGTATTGTTTGCTTTGAAACAACACTGATCATTCTTTCCTATTGACAAGATCAATTTCAGTGTTTTCAGTCTAGATTTTCATTGATGAATTATTTAAGAACAGAAAAAGTGAAATACTACAAGTTTGTGGAAAGGAACCGGCAGTAGTTCAGTTGAGGACATGGTGTATGCCTAGACCACTAGAGAATAATGCAAAAGCCACCAGATAACCGGAAAGTAGCAATAGTCACTTTTTTATTATAAAAGTATCATATTTGAGATTGGGGAACACATGTTATCAGACAATAAACATTGAAATGAATAGAGATGCTATTTTACTAAACTGATACAAGCATGTGTTTCATATAAAATGGAATAGTAACATGGCAAAATAAAGTTTAACAATCACTCTAATGTGACACTGCTTATAATTTAATATTATAAGTGTAACACTGCAAGCAGTTTTTTTTTTTTTGCCAATATCAGCACATTTCTAATGTTCCAATATAAGTATATCATTTTGCAGGTATATAAGAATATGGAGAAGGCCGTTTACTGCTGAAATTTAGAAATTTGAATCTGGTTTAGAAATTTTTTTGATATTTTGATTATTCCTAGATTTTCAAGGGATTAAATTCTAAATTCAAATTAATTCAGATAGCATCAACAAATAAATCCAAACATAAAAGGCAGTCAAACACTTGTTCAAACATCAAATTTTAATACACTGAAATTTCCATTTTAGTCACGTTCTGTGATTGAGATTTCATCCTTTGAATTTAGGAAAGAAGTGAAAAAAGATGAGAAGGAAAAGAAAATGTCAGGGTTTCGTTACACAAATTTCGAATTTTGAATTTTAAAGTTTGGGCTAAATTTTGGGATGTCACATATTTTGAGAGACTAGTGACCATCATTTTTGTATCATAAAGAGCTCACATTATTTCTCTAATTAGTTGGATACATGGGCTATGATGCAGATGCGGGGACGTGTTAAACAACTGAGTTGTGGATTCCATGTCTTGAAAAGGCAAATAAAAAGGGTGTGGCGGATCCTGCTTGTCTCCATTACCTATGGGATACGGGAATGTTCAGTCACCTTGGAGGATGCTAAAGTCCCGTTTGACTAGAGGATGGTGTGCGCCGTAGTTTTTCCTTTCTTGTGCCAGGGCCTGCAATGCTTCTAGCAAACTTATACGGAGTATTGTAATAATATGTGCTGCTCCAAGGAGCAAATACAAATACAACTGCAGTACTAGGGATGACTTTTTATGTGGTAACTAATAATTGTGCCTCTTTTGTTTTAATCCGTGGTAATGAATGCATTTTAGTAGTGTCATTGTTCTTAAATTATCGTTGCCGTTGATTTTTAACATCTCATCTTAAATTTCTTAATAAGATGAATAATCAAAGGTAAAGTTAAAAATCAATGGTGACAACCCCATGCCGAGGGCCGGAGACTCTTGTACCGGACATTCCGGCCTTAGGCCGGAGGCCAGAAAGGGGTCGGTCGGACATTTCGGCCTTGGGCCGGAGGCTCCGGTCATTTTTAGCTGATTTCAGAAAGGAGTCGGCTGGAGTCTCCGGCCTAAGGCCGGATAATTCGGTCATTTTCAGCTGATTTCAGAGAGGGGTCGGTCGGAGACTCCGGCCTGGAGCCAGACACTCTGGTAGCAACAACCACAAAAGCACTTTTACCGACCAATACAATTAAGTTTATATAAACTATTACCGAGTGATAGGATAAATCATTTTGCAACTTGTGACGTAGTTAACTCTAAATAATGGTGTAGTGGCAGGGTGCCAGCGAAGGTGAAATAAGACAAGGAAATTGCTTGACGGAGAGGCGTTTTATTTGTGCCGCGTTGACAACAATTTTCATCTCCCATGTGGCGCGGAAATATGATGCCATGCGGCACTTTATTGTCTTGCACTATACCATTTCCAGCTTTTAACAACACTTTCTATAGTCAGCAAAGAACATATAACCGGTAGGTAAACTGTCAGCAAATGTTGCCTGTTACTTTTTAAACAGTTGATGGATGACCGTGATAAAAAGCTCGTGTAGAATTCAAATGGTACAAACTTGCATATTCTTTTTCTTACCATGCACGATTCTCGTGAAGAGGCCCAGCAGTGGCAAGAATTTGTCTCAGATGTTAAAGTACTATGATAATGAAAACCATCCATGTCAATATTTCAGTGGTGGACATCTAGTGAGACGTACCATCTCGATTTATAGTTGCAGTATTTTGACCACCTTGTCATATTAGTCACTGCATATAATTTGGAGCTCTCTCTCACCGCAGATAACTGTTTTTTAGTAATGAGATGGATACAAATCGATTAATGAAACTGTCGACGTTTCATATCGTCGGAACAATAGAATTTGTGTATCGAAGAGATGTTTATGCGTACATCACGTTGAGGTGGCCTAGTGTGCGAAAGACTCAAAAGATTTTAGTTTGGTTCGAGCCATCACAGAGACGTAACACCCTACGTCCAGGATCGAGGGTGTATACATCATAGAACTTGATCGAGGGGGTTACAATGGCACTAACATTCTTGCTCCAGCAAGAACTCTATGTTTTTGAGGGTGCTAATTGTGGTGCGTGTGTTACAATTCAGTTGCTCAATTGCTTATGTCGTGTTCTATTGCTCATGTTGTAATCTAAGATCCCCAACGCGCGACCTTATATAGATATAGGGGTTAGACCGGGTTACAATGACTTAGTGCCCAAGTAACCGGATGCCCTTGACAGGTGGAACCATAAGCATCTAGAATTGTTACACCCCACAACCTCTGAGCGTCAAGTCATCGTGTCATCATCCTTATCTTGGTCCTTTGTCCAACACGAGTAGGACAAAGTCAGCTTTTTCTTTCATCGTCCAACAGATCGCGCCTGCCGTAGAGTGTCAGTAATCTTCGTGCTGCAGAGTGTCAGTCATTTCGACATATTTAAACATATTTTATATTTCTGATAATTTTTCATATATCACTTCATACTTTAACAAAATTGACTCTTCAAGCGATCCAAATGTTAAAAAGATAATTTGTTAACATAACAGAAGTATTCAACTTTTAACATTGTTAGTATCATTTTGGTATATTTTACAAATTTAATTCTTCACATAGCTAAACATTGGTAGACATAAAAGATGTAATCATACATGATTTTGCTTTGTTGCATTAATGGTAATAAGCATGATAGTTCAAATGGATCCAAATATAGAGGTACGATTTGAGAGAAAAATCAATTTGAAATTTAAAATATAAAATTGAAGTTGACGTGGTAATTTATATGCTGATGTGGCCTGCTACGTGAGTAGCCAGGTCAGCTCAAGGATGACTCTGAGTCTTTAACCAAAGTCCAGGGACTAAAGTGGACTTTTTGAAAGTTAGGGGACAAAACTGAGCTTTTATGCATAATTTAGGTATCAAATTTGAGTATTCTCCCAAATTCACAGTGGAATCCTTCTCTGGCCATCATTAATCTAAAAATAAGTATCATTTATTTTACTTTTGTACATCACATTTGACCATTGGTCTTATTAAAAAAAATATTCCTACGCAAATGTAATCGTTGTTAGAATATTTTGGGGAAAAATTGGTGGAGGGCTTTCAGCTTTTCGCAATAGTTCTTGAGAAAAATAATAAAACTAGGTGAACCTCTCACAACGTAGAATATCTCCGATCTATTATCAGATTTTGTCTCATACAACCCATAATCTCTAATACACAATTTTATAATCTACTTGTTTGTTTCAAATTATATAATACAACCTTTTACAATCTATCTTTTATATAAATTTCACAATCAATTGGATTCTCACAATCCATACTAATAGCAAATTGGCCCTTAAGGCTCCATTTGGAACACGGGATTATTTTCTTTTCTTACATTTTCTACTATAAAATTAATTTACTTCAGTGAAATTTCATTGAGATTCCTACGAAATTTTTATATTCTAAATGGACCAAAAAGCTCTCTGATTCTTGTGTACAACAGTCAGAAGGAGGGCGCTTCTTCTCCGCTACTTCCTTTGTCTTTGAATAAGTGTTAGTTTTTTAATTTTTAAATATTACGTTTGACTATTCGTTTTATTTTAAGCTTTTTTTAAAATATTTTTATTTTGTTGTAAATTATTTTATTATTACATATCAGAAGAATTCTAATTTTATGCACTGCCCAAAATTAGATAGAGGAGAAATATAAGCTTTTTTTTAAACAGGAGAAAAATTAGCTTGGCTTCCTACGAAAATGAGTCCTACTCGAAAATTGCAGGCTACACCAGTCGCCAGCTCCGAGCGACTTTGCACTGTTGGCAGCCACAGAGCCGCAGGCCAGCCAAACCAGAGCACAGCAGAGCAGCGCGCGCCACGTCCATGGCTACCGTCGCCGGCGGCGCGCGGGCATCCCTCACCTTCTCCTCCTGCTCCGCCGCCGTTGCCTGGTCATCACCGCGCCAGCTCCTCATCGCGCTCCCCCGGCCCCGCCGGCCTTACCTGTCGCTCGCCTCGCCGCAGGCTGCCGCGAGCAGGGGGAGGACCCGTAGCTGGCGGTTCCTGGTGCGAGCAGCCAGGATGGAGTCCGCTGGTGTCTCCCTCGGATTCCGCGCACCCCAGTTCGAAGTCAGTCAGTTGGCTTTCACATTCTTGAACTGAGCTCGATTCTAGCGATTGACGAGCAATATTTGAGCTTCAGCTGATGCTTATGTGCTTGTATTGTTGGTTTCTTTGTGATGGGCGAGCAGCTCCCCGAGCCACTGACTGGGAAACTTTGGACGCTGGATGACTTCGAGGGCAACCCTGCGCTACTGGTCAGTGATTTTTTTTTGGTATAATTTTGTGCTTTGCTGAAATGATTGTTGGATGTCCACAATTTCGATTTTTTATACGCAAATGTTCGCAGAGCGGAAGATGGTTTCCACACTTTTGAATTCATTGATTTATCTCTGTTCTCCGTATTGCTAGACGTTGGTAGTATCTTGTTTTAGTAATATTTATAGTATGTTGGCGTCTACCGAATTGTTTAGAGAGAGAGAGAGAGAGCACCACCTCATTTTTTCTTGTATTTGCGTGATCTGTTGTTTTTCAAGGTTCAAAAGTTGGCATGCAAATGGACTGTTGACTTGACTCTCAGTAATTGTGCTCCTCTCAAGGAGAAATTAAATTGTCACAGTTTTACAATTGTAGATACTTTTGCGAGCAGATTACATAACAATCATCTATGTACTTTTTGTATGTGAAATTAATGAATGATTCTTGAAGCCATGTATTGTCACACAATTCTTGTTTTGTGTGAAATAATTAACTGCGCCTTGTGAATTCATAGAATCCAAACATCTAGTTTTGTCAGCTCTGACTATTTTAAATAAATAGAGTATTTATTGACATTATTTTAAATGAATGGAATATATAGCTAAGTCAATACTACTGTCAAATCTAATCTATTTACATTTTTAACATATTGTTGCATGACTTTTTTTTTTTTACTTTTTCAGGTTATGTTCATTTGCAATCACTGTCCATTTGTCAAACATCTGAAAAAAGATATTGCAAAGCTCACGTCATTCTACATGGAGGTAAAGACATTGGAAAACGTGACGAAAATTCCTCTTGTACTTGCATCCATGTTGACCTTTGAATACAAATGCAGAAAGGACTTGGTGCCGTTGCCATATCTTCAAACTCCATTGTGACACATCCCCAGGTTGATTTAAGACCAATGAATGCTGTTATGTTCATAGTGCTATGCTCATCCTAAGTAGCTGTGATAGTCACTTCAAGAAACTTTAGGATTTTATAAGATTGTTTATTTTCCTTGATTTTCCCTACGTTTTGACCAAACATTTTGATCTGTGAGCAGAAATATTTTCTGGTTCAGAATGTTAACAAATTCCAAACCGCGGCGGGGATAGCTTTTTTCCATACAATCTTAATCATGAACAATTAATAACACCGATAAATATGAACTACTATTATGAAATTATGTCTTTACAATAAAAATAACTAATGAAGATAATGTTATGTGCTAAATCTATTAACATGATTCTAGAAACTAAGCCTACAGCTCAGTTGGTTGAGAGTCTGGATGTACACCAAGACCACCCATGATTGAATCCTCTTGACCACAAATTTGCGTGCCTATTTCCTCTTGTTTCCAATGCCACATAATTCCTCCCAGGTTGAAATCTTTGTACCAATGCTCATTGTTCTAAGGTTCGATAGAAAAAGAACAAAACCTATTTGTGCTTACTGATAGTAGTAGTATGTTACAACAATGTTCTATGGTTGATTATTTTTGTTTCATGTTTGTCTGATTTGAAGAAACATAAAAATCCTGTTAATTCTGCAGGATGGTCCAGAACATATGGCTGAGGAAGCAAAATTGTTCAACTATCCTTTCCCGTATTTGTATGATGAGGTCTGTCTGCAATGTGCCTTCAGTTTGATGTCAGATGATATCTGTATTGATAAAGTTCCTTATTATTTCAATGGCTCTACCATTGAGCTTGTTCCTCCTAAACTGATCTATTTTGCTTCTGTTCACACCCTCACCTTGCAGTCACAAGAAGTTGCCAAGGCTTTTGGAGCCGTATGCACACCTGAGTTTTATCTGTTCAAAAAGGTACATCATTGATCTATGATCCCTATTTTAATATTCCTTGAGTGCATTGTATGCATACCTATCTGTCCGAACTGCTTCATGTCACATTGTGCTGGTTATCATATTTGTGCACCTTGTAACCTCAAAACACTAACCAATAATCTTGTGAGATACTAGGATGGCCGAAGGCCTTTTGAGCTTTTTTACCATGGACAGTTCGATGATTCAAGGCCATGTAACAATGTCCCCATAACCGGAAGGTAGTTTATATGATGTCATGTTATCATCATACAATGATCTTCTCCCTTGTCGCCATCCTCACTTCCAACTTAATTTGCAGGGATTTGAGCCGAGCAATTGACTGCGCCCTTAGTGGTCAAGAATTGTCATTTGTGCAGAAGCCCAAGTATGCCTACCTACCCGACAACTGAGTTTTCATTATACATCTTTCACCTGTTTGCTTTCTAAGATTTGTTTTCTTTTCATGTAGTGTCGGATGTAGCATCAAATGGCACCCATGAGGAGCTCGTGCCATTGGTAGTGGTAGATAAATCATTTGTTGAATTTTATTACAGTGATTGGAGTTACTAATAACCATTTTTGATTAGATCTAACAGTTAAACATAAAGAGGTATCTACTAAAAGGTACTTTAAGTTGTGGACCGGTAAGAAAAATTATGGATCCGATATTAATTTTTAAAATCCGTGGCTGAGAGGGGGAGGTACCTTCACTTCCTCTCAAGGACGGTAACAATACTCTCATTTGTTTCTCAATTTAAAATGGAACCAAGTTCTCTTGTTTGCTCAAGAATATTGAGGGGCAGTTACAGAAATGTGTCATCGGAGTGTTTTTTGAGGTGTACCCCTCTTTAATTAGTGTCGTAAAACGAGAATTATAGTTGGTCCCTTGGAATTTTGACTTGAAAATTTTGAAGATGGCAATATTATGTAAAAATGAAGCATAACGAAATGAGGAAGACTACGACAGTAACATGATTGAAGTGAAATATGGCTTGGATCTTGTACTCACAAGAAGAAAACTGGTTTTTAGTGGGCAATGTACTTGGTAACTTAAACTTTAAAATTGGTTACTATTAATCTATAGTCACCAACTTACCTTGGTGCATTGTGGTTACTGTAGACATCTTGATACAGGGATTTAGTGACCAACTTTTGCAAACTTGGTGCCTAAAACTAGTACATAATAGGAAATTTTGAGATTGCGATGAAATGTGTTATGACCAGCATTCACTATGGCAGGCGCTAACCAGCTGGTGGCCAGAGGGCGCACCAGCCAGCCGGTGCACAGGGGGTTGGCGCCGCCACAGCCGGTCCCACCTAGTGGATAAGATCAACCCCTATTATCATTTTCTTATTTTCTCTCATTTAAGATATTTTTTCCTTTTATTTAGGATCTCTAGCTTGTGTAGTTTCTTTAATTTAGGAGTAGATTGGATAGGATCAGATCTTTTAATATAGGATCTATAGATAGCTCGAGAGGCTATAAATAAGCTGTAAACCTCGTTGGAGAAATCAAGCATAAGCAACATGCCGTGGTCTCGCTTGCGCCGCCTTCCTAGGCCGCGCCCTCCTCTCTTCCACCCGTACAACCTCCGCAGTCGATCCGGTAGGAACTCTAGTTCTAACGATCTAGTATCATCGAAGTCAGGCCCTCCTCCCACCACCTCCTTGCCATCGCCACCCACCATCCTGCCACCGCCGCCCACGCCTCCAACCCGGCGTCGACCACCACGACGGCACCGCCCACGGCCACCAACCCTCCAGTCAAGTCCGACAATTCCGTGGCAAGAGCACTCGCCAATATGAACCGCACCATAGCCGACATAGTCCTGCGCCTCGCTAGCTTAGAAGTCCAGAAGACATCACCACCACCACCAGCCCCACTAGATCCCCATGCCACACTCACCCTCGCCGATCCCATCCTTCCCTACGCCGACGACAGCAGGGATGGTCTACACGACTTATCCTGATGTGCCACCCCAAAACGCAGCCACCGAGGCGCAAGCGTCAGCACAACCTCGGTTCTATATAGTGGATTTCTCCACCTATGATGGATCCGAGGATCCTCTCAACTGGCTCAATCATTGTGAGCAGTTCTTTCAGAGCCTGCGCACCCTGGCCTCGGACCGGGTCTGGCTCGTGTCATACTACTTGGTGGGCGCCGCACAGACTTGGTACAACGCCCTCGAACAGGACGAGGGTATGCCTAGCTGGGAGCGCTTTAAAGAGCTCTGTCACCTGCAGTTCGGTCCAGCGATCCGAGGCACTCCTCTATCCGAGCTTACCCGACTGTCGTTCTTATCGACAGTTCAGGACTATGTCGACCGCTTCAACGCCATCTTATGCCATGCCCACGATTTGTCTCCTCTCCAGAAGGCGGAGCTCGTTGTGGGGGCCTTCTGGAACACACTCTTGAGATTATTTTTATTCAATGAATTATTAGGCTATTTTGGATATTTGGTTTTAATTGTTTCCCGTATACCCATCTACCAGTAACTTAGGTGTCATGCATTCTAAAGTCTGAACTGGGACAAGGTCTGCACTGTATATAGTTGTTGACACCTAAAAATCAGAGCCATCAAAGTGTTTGGTACGTTGCCGAAGTGTCCGACAACCCCTCTCGGGTTTGGGGTATCTGGCCCATCGGAGTGTCCGGTATAGTGCCGGAGTATCTGGTAGGCCCTCTCGAGTTGGGGCACTTAGCCCACCGGAGTGTCCGGCATCACATTGTAGTGCCCGGCAAGCCGTCTTGATTGGGGCATGAGACCCACCGGAGTGTTCGACACAATACCGGATTGTCCGGTGAGCCCTCTTGGGTTTCTGGATTTACACGACGGACACTCCGGCACTCTACCGAAGACTTCGGTCACCGGAGTATCTGGTACTTTACTGGACACTCCGGTGGTGTCAAATTAGGAAGGTTTTCAGCAGATTGATTATAATTTCTTTCCTAACTTAAGAGATTAGTTGCTCTGTGGCATAAGACCATCCCACCTCCATAAAACAGAGGCCCGTGGCCGGTTAACAGACATCCCAATCAAACTTATCATTTGCCTTTACATTTTCATTCTTCTCCAAACTCTAATCCTTTACTCGACCCTCGTGATGTTCTTCCTTCGTCTCGACGACGATCGAAGATGATCCGTCTAGCCTGACCCAGCCCGAATCAACCCTAAGACAATCCTCCTCCAATGGAGTCCCTCCTAAGACGGGGTTGTCTAGGTGCTGTCCAAACTCGGCGTTGAAAAAGCGATAGTGTTCCTGCACACAGAGTGCGAGCGGTGTGTTGGCGCGGACCCGATCCGAGCGTCAACACACTTTTGGCGACTCTGTTTGGGAACGAGTGATTCTGGTTGCACGAACCGAATTGTTATTTTTCACCATGAACTCTAAGATCTCCATGACGAACATCTTCATGTCATCCTTGGAGGAGTTGTTCGAGGAGGCGTGCAAGACGTTTCTAGAGCACCTAAAGGCTTCCGAGGTAATGCGCAAGGCACGAGAAATCAGGAGCTGCAGGAGTACTTGGTGTGTTTCAAGAAAGACCGTCAAGGCGCGATCTCTCAAGTGAAGGAGCCCGTTTTTCCGACCGTCGTCGACGACGCGGCCATGGGTGCTGCCAATGTGAGAACATATTTGCACCCTCCTGTTACTTTTGAAGACCATTCATATTACTTTACCGATCTAAAAAAAAGGTCTTGAATAATAATATGCAATACATGATCTAAGGGAACTTGTCTAAATTTAAAAATGTTAGTATTGCATCATCTTCTTATGTTGCGCATATAGGTTCTACTACTAGTGCATCGGCGCCTACTACGTCTAGTTTTTTGTCTCATACGCAAACTAGTGCTTTGGTAGTGTCTCCCGTTAGCGTAGAGCCAATCACTAGCATCCCCAATCCGGTCACGAGCCGATTGAATGAATTGGTTAATTTTATCTCTCCTTACCGTACCGTCGCATATAGCACACTGTCTATCCCATCAAGCGGTATGGGTATCCCTCATGGCCCCGTTCCTAATGAACTATTTAGCGACATGAAAACAATCATACACCCTCCACCACCGAGCGCATCTACTAGGCTACCCATTGTCAACATAGAGGAGTGTATGGTGCGTATTAAGGAGGACTTGAGCAAAAATTTTTGCGAAACAATAGGGGTAGACCTTAAGGAAAGAGACCGAATTTATCAAAAACCATACCCCCCATATTTTGATTCTGTCCCATATCGCGTTGGATGGCGTGTTCTCGACTTCGTCAAATTCAATGGTGAAGATAGCAAAACCACTTAGAAACATGTTAGCCAAAATATAGCACAACTAGGAGAGGCGATTTTAGTGAGGCTTTAAAAGTGCGATTGTTTTCTTTATCACTAACTGGCACCGCTTTCTCATGGTTCTCATCATTGTCCCCGGGTTCTATTTACACATGGGAATCTTTACAGCATAAATTTCATGATTATTTTTATTTCGAAGATAATGAGTTGAAGTTGTCTCACTTGACATCGGTTAGGTAAGGAAAAGATAAAACCGTCATTGATTATCTTTGACGGTTTTTTGACGGTTTAGAGATGTTAAAAACCGATGCTTTAATTTAACAATTTTAAAAAAAGACTTAGCTGATTTAGATTTTAGTGGTTTGCGATCACACCTTAGGGAGAAGTTGGAGGAGCATGACTTTCTTACGCTTACTCACCTCCAACAAAGGGCTTCAGCTCAAGAAAGCGAAGCAAAGAAATAAAACATGATTACAAGACCCATCACACTGTGCATGTTGTGGAGTATGATTTGGATAGCTCTAATGATGATTCCAACGACATTTTGGCTGCCGAGTTCGTTTACCAGCTAAGGTCAAATCGTTCTCTTGTGATTCGCTCAAGCCGGTTCATAAGAATCGAAAAGACGATATGAAATACACCTTTGATGTAGCTAAATGAAAAAAATATTTGATGAGTTGCACAAAGATGGATACATTAAGATTGCATACACTTCACCTTCGACGGATGAGATTAAGCGTAGAGCATATTGTAAATGACATAACTCTTATTCTCATGCTACTAATGATTGCAATGTCCTCCGTCGACAGGTACAATCGGCCCTTAATGAGGGACGATTGAGTCCTAAAGAGATACAGATCGACAAGCACCCTCTTCCTTATCAACACTTTAGAGCTCAACCCTAAGGTGTTGATTCAGCCTCAATAAACCGATACAACCAAGCGGAAGAACGTGATCATCGGGGAGGACATCCTTATTTCTTCGAGTGTGAAAGGGGCCTCTAGGAGGGTGGTCCTTGAGAAGTCCTCCAATGGTCAAAAGTCCCTCAAGGTCATCATCCAAGGCTCACCCAAGGGGGGGGGGGCAAGCTCCACAGCCCAAGATGATATAGCCGAAGAATTTGGAGGTGGGGAAGTGAAAGATAAACCAAGGAAAGACTATGGACCGGAAGATAGGGCCCAAAAGCGCATTCGATTGTCTCATGGCTAAGTACAAGAACCAAAAGACCGATTTGAACAATCAGTCTATGAAGTGGCCGAGGTCACCACCGAGGGGAGGCAGCCCAACTAGGAAGGAGATGAGGCAAACGGCGGATGTTCGTGGGCCTCCTCCTCTTCCTCTACATGGGTTCGGACACCACCTCTATGGTTCCATCTTTCGGTGTGGCATCCATACATAGGGCCATAGATGTCGATGCCGCCGATGCCTATGCCACCGATACCCGTTCCACCGATGCCATACTCACTATTTCATCCGGGGTGGAACAGGCCAAGGAGAGATGTCTTCACAAAGCTTTCTGGTCCTATTGCAGATCGGATGGAGTCTCGACCGATCAAGGGTCAAGGAGGGGCTTCACCACCGCACCTAAGTAAGAGTGGCGCCCAAAGCAAGGTAATGAACATGCCCCTTCTACTTTTGTTCATCAAGAGAGCACATCCGGAGGTGTCGTGAAAATCGGCATAACCAATGTCAAAATAGGGGGAGTCTTCACGGGACCGATCACTTTGGATGATCCAGTCAAAAAGGCTTCTCGTGATCATGAAGCTAGCAGCAGTAAAATCTCCTCCATGTACACACAACCGAGATGGTGTCCGCCTGGCTTGACCCACACTCAAAAGAGGAAACTCCAAAGGCTGTGTCTCTGAATGATGCGAGAGGAGGAGGCAAAGAAAAAGAGGGATGAGGTCTTCAACGAGATCGAGCCGATGGTCCCTCAAGGTAAGCGGTGGAGAGTCAAGGAGCCCAAAGCTCCCACTCCACCGGTAACGGAGGAAGCGGTGGCTAGTCCGAAGGCACTGGGCTTGGTCGACGCCATCTTGAGAGAGAACTCTATAGCAACCTCGCCCACGAGAGACGTTGATATGTCTGAGTTCGACGACAATGACCTCGTGGACTACGAGCCTACACCGCCTCAGGAAGGTATGGACATTAGCACCATTTGATTGTCTCTTTCCGATTATTCTTTAGTAGAGAAAGAAGATGTCATGGCACAATTCGACTTTGGACAGAAAAGTGCTATCTTTGAGAAGCCCGAGGAATCGAAGAACCATTTGAAACCTCTCTACGTGAGAGGTCATATAAATGGTACATCGATTTCTCGCATGCTTGTAGAAAGCGGTGCGATTATCAATCTAATGCCATATTCTTTGTTTAAGAAGCTAGGTAAGGCCGATGACGAGCTCATCCGGACCAACATGACTTTGAACGGTGTGGGAGGAGAAGACCCTATCGAAGCTAAGGGGGTCGGTTCTATGGAGCTCACCGTTGAAAGCAAAACCATGGCTATCGCTTTCTTTGTTGCCGATGTGCGCGTTAGTTATGGCTTGATCTTAGGACGTGAGTGGATTCCTGCCAATAGGTGTGTTCCCTCTATATTGCATCAATTCTTGATACAATGGTTGGCGATGATGTAGAGGTTATTCATGCGGATGCATCGGCTTGTATTGCTATGGTCGAATCATCTTTGTGTGACTAGAGATGGTTTTATACCAAATCGGCTCAACTATATAATGTGATTTAATGGAGTCTAATCTTGATTAGTTGCAAAAGAGAGTGAAACACTATCGGTCTAACACAAACGATATGTGCGAAGATATAGAGAAAATAGAGGACATAGATAAGTTGAGACAAGGATTCACATCGATCGATTCTCTTGAGGAGGTGAACCATGGCAGCAATGACAACCCTAGGCCAACTTATATAAACAAAAATTTGAAAGCCGATTATAAAATGAAGTTAATCGGTTTGCTAAAATAATATGTGAATTGTTTTGTATGGTCTTATAATGAAATGACCAGGTTGAGCCGCGAGCTAGTTGTGCATCAGCTTTCAATAAAATTTGGTTTTAGGCCTTTTAAACAAACGTTGAGGAGATTCAACCCGAATATGCATGATCAGATTAAAGAGAAAATTAACTGTTTACTTGATGCGAAGTTTATAAGACCTTGCAGGTACGTGGAGTGGATATCTAACATCGTGCCGATGTAGAAGAAGAACATCGGTAAGATAAGAGTTTGCATTGATTTTTGAAATTTGAATAGAGCCACTGCTAAAGATGAATATCCTAAGCCCATAGCCAATATGTTGATTAATGATGCTTTCGGTCATAGAGTTATTAGTTTACTTGATGGTAGTGCGGGATACAACCAAATCTTCATAGCCGAAAAGGATATACCTAAAATTGGTTTTAGATGTCCTAGTTTTGTAAGATTGTTTGATCGGGTTGTCATGACTTTTAGGTTAAAGAATGTGGGTGCCACATATCAAACAGCCATGAACTTTATCTTTCATGATTTGCTTGGTGTCATCATAAAGGTTTACATAGATGATGTGGTGATCACATCGATCCATTTAGATTCTCACTTGACCGATTTGCAACTTGCTTTGGACCGAATGCGTTGTTTCGATTTGAAAATGAACCCAATCAAATGTACTTTTGGTGTATCAGTCGAGAAGTTTTTAGGCTTCATAATCTATAAAAAGGGTATAGAGGTACATCCTAAGAAGATAGAAGCAATTAGAAACGTGCAAGCACTTACATGTAATAGAAAATTGCAAAGCTTCTTAGGTAAAGTGAATTACTTCAGACAATTTATATCTATCTTATCGAGAAAGATCAATGCGTTTACTTTAATTCTTCGGTTAAATAATGAAACCGAATTCACTTGAGAGACAAAACAGCAAGAAGCATTTGAGAAGATCAAGGAGTACTTGTCTTCACCGGCGGTCCATATGGCGCCCAAGGGCAGAGTCACTTTCCGTCTGTACATAGCGACGGAGGATGATATGGTTGCTGCTGTTTTGACACAAGAAGCCGAAGGGAAGGAGTATATGATCACATATGTGAGCTGACGGTTGGTGGATGTGGAAACATGGTACACTATCATCGAAAAACTATGTTTTTTCTTGTATCATGCTTGCATCAAGTTGAGACATTATTTGCTATTTAGCACTTTGTGTGGTTGCTTGTCAAACCGATGTTATTAAGCATATGTTGTATAGGCCGATTTCTAGTGGTAGGCTTAGTAAATGGGCTTATGCACTGATTGAATATGATTTGGTTTATGAATCGTTGAAATTCATGAAAGGTCAAATTGTTGCTAATTTTATTGTTGAATATCGGATTGATTTAGAGCATGATCTAGATGTTGGTTATGTTACTTTTACCCTTTGGAAGTTGTATTTTGACGGATCGGTTTGTAAAGAGGTTCAAGGCATTGGTGTAGTTTTGATCTCTCTTCATGATGTACACTTTGAATTCTCAAACAGATTAGAGTATGATTGCACCAGTAACCAAACTGAATATAAAGTGTTGTTGTTCGGCTTGGGGATGTTAGAGTTCATGGGGGTAAAACATGTAGAGCCTTTTAGTGATTTGTTATTAGTAGTGCAACAAGTTGCTGAAAATTTTCAATGCTTTGACGGATCGTTGAATGCTATTTTAGTCAAATGCCTAGACATCATTAGAGGGATGGATGAGTTCAGTATCCATCATGTGCCTAGGTTAAAAAATAGTAAAGCCAATGAGTTGGCACAGCAAGCATCGGGTTACAACGTTAGTAAACGCAAATTTTTAGTTATGAAGAAGTTGATACTTGAGGTTCTAGAACTATACAATTCGGATACTAACACGGCAAACCGTGATAGTCTTGAATTGTTTGATTAGAGGTCACCCATAGTCTCATACATTCGTAGTTCAACCCAAAGTGTAGATAGAAAGATTTGGCATGTGGCTTTCAAGTATATTTTGATTGATGATAATTTGTACCGCCGAACAGGGGACGGTTTGTTGGTTCTATGCGCAAGACAAAGCCCATTTGGCCCATATCGTGGCCCATTAGTAATATATAAGCACTAAAGATCCGACCAGAGGGTAATTAACCCTAATCAGCCTAGCACATGTGCACGTAGCCGCCAACCACTTGTGCACGCAGCCACCAAACACTTGTGCACGCCGCCGTCAGGTGTGCACGCCGCCACCAGGAGCTCCCTTGTTGCAATCCGTGTGCATCGACGAGCGCTAGCACGCCACGTCGTCGCTGATCTCTCCGTACATGTCGACGCCCATAGAGGTGCTGCTACGTTGCGCATTGCATCGCACGGTACGACGCCTTCCTCGACATCGACTGCATCGACTACACGTGATCTGCCAAGTCTTTCGCTGCGTCGCGTGTCGAGAAGGTATAACCTATGATCATCTCCATGCAAGTGATCATGTTTTACGCGGTAATTATTCTGTGCTAGCAAGTAGCTATCCGCGTAACCCAACAGTGGTATCAGAGCCGTGCTTGCGTTGTTTTTGATCTAGATTATTCTAACATGGTTGGCTATAGAATAGATCGTTTTAACGGATAGCATTATGCGTCTATCGGACTGCTTTACTCCATTTTTGCTTCCTCATCATCTGGCTAGCTAATCGGCCGTGCGAGCGTCACGCGGCTGACCACGAGGTTGTGAATTCGTGTAGCGAAGCGGTTGATACACAGTCTGTAGGCTATACCCACTAGAATGCCATGATTGTTTATTTGTTAGCAGCATGCGGAAAATCTATTCTATCTGTCATCGGCTGTCGGAGCCAATTGTGTGTTTTTAAAAATAAATAAAATACCGTAACATCGTTTGTAGAAATGTCTATCTCATTTTTGCAGAGAATGATGTGATGGTATGACCTCAAAATCATTTGTGATGATGTGTAATTTTGTAGCGGCCTGTGTGTCGCCATTTATTACAGCTGGGTTGAGGCTGTTTGCTTATTGTATTCGACCTGTGTGCCGTCCTGTGGAGTGTTTATGTGATGTAATTTATAATTTAATTTGCTATTAGTATGTAATATGTAATTTAAATTATGTAATCCATCGACATGAGGAAAGGTGTCTCTGCAACCACACCGCGGAAGAATAGGGGACGCCTAGGAGAGGCCTCCTCCCCGTTGCTGACGGTCGTCTGGAGAAAACCTTTTTTTGTTGGACGAAGAAAGACCATACCATCACAATAATTTGATTATCTGTGACATTCATATTTATATGTTGTCTCTGATGAGTATGTAAATCCCTCGTAAAAAATTAAGTTTTTATGCCTTTTCAACAGCTGCACCTTTTGGGTCTTGTTAGTAGGTGATGAGTCCGCCAAAGCAGGACATCATCTTCTACCTTGATCTACTGGGTAGTGTTGGACACCACAGCATAGTGTTGTTTTACTTGACGAAACTATCAACTCAGACTTGGGTTTCGGGGTATAGCGTTGAAAGCCGAGACATAGGATGTCAACCAACAAACGAGTCGCATTGGATATGATGGGCAAGGGTTGCCTAACCAGTTCACTATGATGCTAGCGGTGATGCCAAAGCTCACTAGTTTCGTAGGGAACGTGGGTCTCGTCCCACTATGCAATGTCGGGGACGTTCGCAAAACATAGTGGAGTTTACTTTTATTAAAAATATTTAATGAAAGTAATGCTAATGTTGCGTATCTCTATTGTTGTAGAAAATGTCGAGCAATTCGAGTTTTAAGTTGCGATCAATCCTAGAGAAAGAAAAGCTAAATGGAACTAATTTTGTTGATTGGAACCGGAACCTGAGAATTGTTCTCAGGCAGGAAAAGAAAGAGTACGTTCTTGATATGCCCTACCTGGATGAGCCTCAGAATGTCGCGCACAACACCAACGTGTATCGTGCTTATGTGAAGCACACTGATGACGCTGTGGATGTGCAGTGCCTGATGCTTGCTTGCATGAACTCTGAGCTGCAGAAGCAATATGAGAGCACCAACCTGCATGATATGATTGTGGTGCTGCGTGGCATGTTCAAAAACCAAGCAAGGGTCGACAGGTTTAACACCTCAAAGTCCCTATTTGGCAGCAAGCTTGCTGAACGCGCTCCGGTCAGCCCTCGTGTAATCAAGATGATTGGTTACATTGAGAGCTTGCAGAGACTGGGTTTTCCCCTCGATGACGATCTCACCACCGATGTGATACTACAATCTCTGCCAGCTAGCTTTGAGCCATTTATTATGAACTACCATATGAATGGCTTGAAGAAGACACTGACAGAGTTGCATGGGATGCTAAAGACGGCAGAGGTGAGCCTTAGGAAGGCTCCTAGTCACGTGATGACAGTCCAGAAGGGTAAGAAGCGAAAGCGTCCAGCCAAGGCTAAGAAATCCGCCGAAAGTGAGACTTCTGGGCAGGCAAGTAAGGCCAAAGAAAAGAAGAAAAAGGCTGGCCCTCCCTCTGATGATGTTTGTTTCCACTGCGGTGTGAAAGGACATTGGTTGATGAATTGCAAGAAATGAATGGAAGAGAAGAAAAAGAATGGAGGTGCGAACTCCGCTCAAGGTATTAATGTTATTGAAATTAATCTTGCAACACGTTCTAATGATGCATGGGTATTTGATACTGGTGCAATGATTCACACTTGCAAATCGTTGCAGGGACTAAAAATAATTAGGCGCTTTGCAAGAGACGACGTGAATTTGCATGTTGGGAATGGAGCAAAGGTTGCTGCATTGGCTGTCGGCACTTACTCATTGTCGCTACCTTCTGGATTAGTGCTAGAACTTAATAATTGTTACTTTGTTCCTGCATTGAATAAGAATATTATTTCCTCCTCATGCTTAGAGGATGATGGTTTTGAATTTGTAATAAAGAACAAGTGTTCTATTTTCATGAATGATATGTACTACGGGAGATGTCCCGTTGTGAACGGGCTTTATGTTCTTGATCTGGAGGAAACTGAAATCTATAACGTTAATGCTAAGAGAATTCATAAACATGATTATAATCCTACTTACTTGTGGCATTGTCGCTTAGGCCATATAGGCAAGAAACGCATAGAGAGGCTCCATAAAGATGGACTTCTTAATTCTTTTGATTATGAATCAATTGAAACATGTGAGTCATGCCTGCTTGGAAAGATGACTAAAGCTCCCTTTGTTGGACAAAGTGAGAGAGCAAGCGAGCTATTAGGCCTAGTACATACAGATGTATGTGGCCCAATGTACTCGACCGTGAGAGGTGGTTTTCAGTACTTTATTACTTTTACCGATGACTTGAGTAGATACGGTTATATCTATTTGATGAGGAACAAGGCAGAATACTTTGAAAAGTTCAAAGAGTTCCAAAATGAAGTGCAGAATCATACTGGCGAGACAATTAAATTCCTGCGATCAGATCGTGGTGGGGAGTATTTGAGCCATGAGTTTAATGATCATCTAAAGAATTGTAGCATTGTTCCGCAACAGACTCCGCCTGAAACGCCACAATGGAATGGTGTGTCCGTGCGAAGAAACCGAACCCTGTTGGACATAGCGAGCTCAATGATGAGTCAAACTGATCTTCCATTGTACTTTTGAGGGTATGCGCTAGAGACAGCTGCGTTTACACTAAACCGTGTACCATCTAAATCTGTGGAGAAGACACCATATGAGATATGGACTAGGAAACGTCCTAGTTTGTCGTTCTTGAAGATTTGGGGCTGCGATGCCTATGTTAAGCGTTTGAGGCCAACAAAGCTTGAGCCCAGATCTGATAAGTGTATCTTTGTGGGATATCCTAGGGAAACCAAAGGATATTATTTCTACAGCCATCAAGAGAACAAAGTGTTAGTGGCTCAGAATGCGGTCTTTCTTGAGAAAGAGTTTCTCTCAAAAGAAATTAGTGGGAGCACTGTGCGACTCGAAGAGGTTCGAGAAACACAAAAAATTGTTTCAGTTTCCACTAATGAGGAGCAACAGGATGAGCCGGCGACAGTCGCTGACCAACATACTGAACCTCAACCACGAAGATCAATACGGCCTCATCGTGCACCTGAAAAGTACACGTTACTGACTACAGGGCAGCGTGACAACTTGTTGTTGGACAACGAAGAGCCTAACACTTACACGGAGGCGGTAATGGGACCGGAGTCTGAGAGATGGCTTGAAGCCATGAGATCCGAAATGGAGTCCATGAGAGATAATCAGGGTTTGGAACCTGGTTGATCCACCTGATGGCGTGAGGGCCATTGAGTGTAAATGGATTTTCAAGAATAAGAAAGACGCTGATGGAAATGTTTACATCTATAAAGTAAGACCGGTAGCAAAAGGTTTTCGTCAAATTCAAGTGTTGATTATGATGAAACATTTTCACCTGTCGCTATGCTTAAGTCTATTCTGATCTGCTGTGTATTACGACTACGAGATTTGTCAAATGGATATCAAAACAGCTTTCCTTAATGGAAACCTAAGTTAGGATGTGTACATGACACAGCCTGAAGGTTTTGTTGACCAACATAATACTAAAAGGGTTTGTAGACTCATGAAGTCTATATTTGGGCTAAAGCAAGCATCCCGGAGCTGGAATGTTTGTTTTGATGAGGAAGTCAAATCGTTTGGCTTCTCAAAAAATGAAGAAGAACCATGTGTTTACAAGAAAGTTAGTGGGGGCGCACTCGTGTTTCTGGTATTGTATGTAGATGACATACTATTGATCGGGAATAATATTCCACTAATGGAGGATGTCAAAACCTCGTTGAGAACGAGTTTCTCTATGAAAGACCTTGGAGAAGCATCCTACATTTTGGGTATAAAGATCTAAAGAGATAGGTCTAAGCGCTTAATTGGATTAAGCCAAAGCATGTACATTGACAAGGTGTTGAAGAGGTTCAACATGAATGAACCCAAAAGAGGATTCGTACCTATGTCACATGGTGTAACCCTGAGCGATACTCTGTGTGCCTCGTCGCATGATGAGCAAGAAAGGATAAGTAGAGTGCCTTATGCTTCGGCTATTGGCTCTATTATGTATGCCATGATATGCACGTGCCCAGATGTCTCATATGCTCTAAGTGTTACGAGCAGGTACCAATCAAACCCAGGTGATGCTCACTGGGTAGCAGCTAAAAATATCCTTAAGTACTTAAGAGGAACTAAGGATAAGTTCCTAGTCTATGGAGGTTCGGAAGAGCTCGTTGTAAATGGTTACACTGATGCTTGCTTCCAAACCGACAATAACGATAGCCAATCACAATCAGGATATGTCATCTGCCTCAATGGTGGGGCAGTGAGTTGGAAAAGTTCCAAGCAAGAGACAGTCGCAGATTCAACAACGGAAGCCAAGTATATTGCGGCTTCGAAAGCTGCAAAGGAAGCTGTGTGGATCAGAAAATTTGTTTCCGAGTTGGGTGTTGTCCCTAGTTGCTCCAGTCCATAGACCTCTATTGTGACAATAATGGTGCTATTGCACAAGCAAAGGAGCCAAGGTCGCACCAAAAATCTAAGCATATACTACGGCGCTATCACCTGATCCGAGAGATCGTTAATCGAGATGTGAAGATATGCAAGGTGCACACTGATCTGAACATGGCAGATCCATTGACCAACCCACTACCACAAGCAAAGCATGAGGCACACATAATAGCAATGGGTATAAGATGCTGGCGTGATTAAACTCTAATGTGAGTGGGAGGCTTATGATAATGTATACCTTAATGGTTGTCATATTAACAAATGTGTGATTCGTTAGTGAAACGAATGTGTGATTCGTTAGTGAAACTCCATGATTTAAATTGAAAACATACTAAATGAGATCCCCAACTTCCATCCGTCATGCGGAACTGTGACGTAGAGATAAGTTGGTACATGTGTTGGGTGGATGATCTCGTTTCATGGGTCATAGCGATATTGGATATTGCACCAACAATGTGGACATGTGGTTGGAATGCAGCATCGGATCGACCCCCTACGAGACACCGCAAATATGTGCTATCAGTTTGTCTCGCAAATAACACACATACTAGCGTCCTCTGACCTGAGATCGATGAGTGTCTCGGATTGTGTAAGTCATACTTTGGAGCTTCCAAACACTATTCCATAACCGGGTAGTCATAAAAGTAGCTTTTGGGTATGTTCTGAAGCAAGTTGCAGGGTGCATCTAGTCAAGATGGGATCTGCCCCTCCTATATCAAGGAGAGACTCTCTGGGCCCTCTCGAAGTGTAGGAACTAAAAGTGCATGGCCGTGCCTCGACTAATGGTTGGTCGATAAAATAAGTTCCGCACGGAGCGAGAGGTGGCTGAGAATCAAGGGTAGCACTTTACTCGCCTTGTACTTGGCTAGGTGATCTTCGTGGACTTTCAGGAGTTAGTATACCTTGCTAGAGACCGATGCTAAATATTGATGGGAAATGGTTTCTGTGTCATAACCGATGGTTCCATGAACCTATGGGGTCACACACATAAGGAGAAAGAACTCAAAGGACAAATGGATCAATTGGATTGAATCCAGGATTTGCAACACGGGGCCACAATGGCTGGTTATCTTGTGCAAGTGGGAGATTGTTGGTTCTATGCCCAAGACAAAGCCCATTTGGCTCATGTCGTGGCCCATTAGTAATATAAAAATCCTAATGATCTAGCAGGAGGGTAATTAACCCTAATCAGCCTAGCACATATGCACGCAGCTGCCAAGCACTTGTGCACGCCGCCGTCAGGTGTGCACGCCACCACCAGAAGCTCCATTGTTGCAATCCGTGTTCATCGACGAGCGCTAGCGCGCCACGCCACCGCTGTTCTCCTCTCCGTACGTGTGGACATCCATAATGGTGCTGCTACGTTGCGCACTGCATCGCACGGTACGACGCCTTCGTCGATTTCAACTGCATCGACTACGCATGATCTGCCAAGTCTTCCGCTGCGTCGCATGACAGGAAGGTATAAACTATGATCATCTACATGCAAGTGATCCTGTTTTATGCGGTAATTATTCTATGCTAGCGAGTAGCCATCCGCGTAACCCAACACGGTTTGCTCTTGAAATGTTTGGGTGATGATGAGGCCAAAGTGGCTATGGAGGAAGTTCATGAAGGAATTTGTAGTATGCATCAATCGGCTCCGAGAATAAAATGGTTATTAAGAAATGTCAGGTTCTATTGGTCAACTATGATTGCCGAATGTTATCGTTACCACAAAGGATATGAAGAGTGCCAAAGGTTTAGAAATATTAATTGGCACCCGCTACCATGATGAACCCCATCATAAAGCCATAGCTATTCTGAGGATGGGGATTCCTCCATCTTCGCAAGGACACCGCTTCGTGCTAGTAGCGACAGATTACTTCAACAAATAGACTGAAGTGGTGGCTCTCAAGAATATGACGCACAAAGAGGTAATTGAGTTCCTCAACGAGCACATTATTCATAGATTCGACATACCACAGACTTTGACTACCGACCAAGGTACTTCCTTTACGTCCGGTCATGTCAAAGAGTTTGCCGAATCCTACGTGATTAAGATATTCAATTCATCTCCGCATTATGCTCAGGCCAATGGTCAGGCCGAGTCTAGTAATAAAATGTTGATCAAACTTGTTAAGAAAAAGATAGAAGCCCATCCCAAGAGGTGGCATAAAGTCTTATTGGAAGTATTGTGGGCTCATCGGATATCTAGACATGGGACGAATAAGGTAACACTCTATAAACTTGCATATAGACAAAAGGCCGTTTTATCCGTCGAGGTAAACCTAGGAGCTCAAAAGTTAGCTAAAAAAATGACTTATCCACCGATGAGTATATGGCTTTGATGCTAGATAATATTGATGAAGTCACCAATAAGAGTTTGAGTGCTTTGAGGGAAATTGAGAAAGACAAAGCGCGAGTTTTTAGAGCCTACAATAAGAAGGTGAAAGCCAAAACTTTTCAGGTGGGCGAATTGGTTTGGAAAACTTTTATGCCCATAGGCTCAAGAAGCAACAAGTTCGGGAAATAGTCTCCTAGTTGGAAATGACCATATAGAGTGGTAAAAGTCATTGTTGAGAAAGCATACATGTTGAAAGATATCATAGGAGAGTCATTACCTAGGGCGCTTAATGGTCGATACTTGAAAAGTATCATTCAAGTGTATGGTAAGAAGCATGAGAGAAGAGAACGGCCAATGTGAAGTATCGTTGCCAAAAAATGCTATGATGGCCAATGAGTTGGGAGGACCATCGCTCTTAGGGGTTTTTGGGCGCTTAGAGTGTTTTATGGTGCAGAAACTTCACCAAAAATCAGGGGGCATATGTTGGCACACAAAAATCAAAGCCACCGGAGTGTCCGGCAAGCCCTCTCAGGTTTGGGGCATTTGGCCCACTGGAGTTTTCGGTATAGTGCCGGAATATCTGGTAGGCCCTCTCGGGTTAGGGCACTTTGCCCACCGGAGTGTCCGGCATGCTGTCTCGGGTTGGGGCTTGAAACCCACCGGAGCGTCCGGCACAATGCCGGGTTGTCCGGTGAGCTCTCTCAGGTTCTCGGATTTATACGACTGACACTCCGGCACTCTACCGAAGACTCCGGTCACCAGAGTATCTGACACTTTACCGGACACTCCGGTGGTGCCGATTTAAAAAGGTTTTCAGCAGATTGATTCTAATTTTTTTCCTAACTTGAGAGATCAGTTGCCCTACGGGATAAGACCATCCCACCTCTATAAAATAGAGACCCATGGCCGGCTGAGAGGCATCCCAATCGAACCTATCATTTGCCTTTACATTTTCGTTCTTCTCTAAACCCTAATCCCCTTACTCGACCCTCGTGATGTTCTTTCTTTGTCTCGGTGACAACCGAAGGCAATCTGGCTAGCCTGACTAAGCCCGGATCAACCTTAAAACAATCCTCCTCCGACGGGTCCCTCCTGAGACGAGGTTGTCTAGGTGATGTCCAAACTCGACGTTGAAGAAGAGCCGGCGTTCCCGCACACGAACGTGAGGGCTGTGTTGGCTCAGACCCGATCCAAGCATCAACAATAGCATTAATAAATACATCATACTACAATGCACTGTGAAAATAGAAAATTAATTTCAACAGACAACGCCACTTTTTGAGATAAATATTCAGATACAATATATTTAATAACATTCAAGAAAGAAAACAATTCAGATTGTAAAATATATAGAGCTATGTGCCCAAGCATAAAATCAGAACAAAATGGAACTGTGCTGTAACACTTCGTGTTTTGAATAATGAAGTGAGTTGTTTGAATTCATAATTTTGAGAGCTGAGCTCAAAAAAAATTAAAACAATTCATGTTCAAAATTCAAATGCAAGTTCAAAAAAATTTTAAAGCAATATTGTGAAATAAAATTCTTGTATTAAAAATATTGCAAAGAATTGAATTTTAGAAAATTTTGTAAAATTTTATTCAAAAGTCAAAAGGCCCAAATGATTTTTTCTCCTTTAAATGCATACCTGTTGTCACATTTTTATAGAATAAAATTTATTTAGAATTTGAACTTGGGCCCAAAAATAAAAGTTGTTCCTCTCGAAAAGTTCTACCACCCTGCAAAGTTTCATTTTTATCAGAGCTCGGGAAGTATTGTTTTCGGATCAAAACAAAACACCGCGCAGAAAAATCACGAAAATCAGGAAAATTGGAAAAAAATCGCGGGCCTCCCCTATCAGCTTCACACCGCCTTTCCCCAACCTCCAGCTGCCACTGCTCGCACCCTCTACTCGTGCATGCGCGCCACAATTCCTACCACGTGATCATCGCGCGGACCCGATGTTGTCCCAGTGTCCACAAACCACGTGATCTCGAGCGTGTGCACTGGCGCCC
>BCLH01000231.1:173317-227840 GCA_001602315.1 Zoysia pacifica
TCAGAATATTGTTTAAATACTCAACAAGCCTTTATACATAATCCGAATAATGTCCACAATACCATCAGAAAATTGTTTAAATACTCAACAAGCCTTGATACATAATCCGAATGATGTCCACAATACCATCAATAGATCATGCAACAAAGACACTAAATTCTTTCTACAAGCTAAAGCACCCCGCAACATAAACAAGCTAAATCACCCACAAGAAAAAGGAGATTATATACTGAGTGGAGTATAATTGGTGACATTCTGTGGCAAATTAGCAATAACAATTGTTGATTATATATCAATGCATACATGGAATGTTCTAGAATTATGGAGATTATAAGAGAGAAGATATTTTCTATGGAACATTCTAGAACTACTCTGTACCAAAGTGAAAAAGAGTGTTGAATCTAGATATTTAGACGTGGCAAAAAATATGTAGATAGTGTATAAGAATAAGAATATTTTAGAGTTAAATATTTTTAGAAGAATGTAGAAGGTTGCCATGTGGCAACGTCCTAGTGGTCATGTACAAGTATAAATAGGGTGCCCTCCACCCTCCAAGGTAGCCATGACTTGGAGTGCCATATGAGTCCTAGTGTGTGTATGTATTTAATAGTGAGTTGTAGCTAGCCACCTAAAAAAGTGTGTACGTCTATCCACCTTGTGATTTGAATAAAAGTTGATCTAAGCAGGGATAGGACAGAGATACTCATGGTTATTAGATTGACATTTAAGTGATATTTATTCCAAGAGTTACTCTTGATATTCTTTTTATTCAATGAATTAATAGGTTGTTTTTAATTTATGGTTTAAATTATTTACCATGTACCCATCTACCAGTAAGTTAGGTGTCATGCATTCTGAAGTCTGAACTGGGACAAGGTCTGCACTGTATATAGTATTAATAAATACATCATATTACAATGCACTGTAAGAATAGAAAATTAATTTCAATATACAAGCCACTTTTTAAGATAAATATCCAGATATAATATATTTGATAACATTATCATTTTGTTTTAAAAAAAGAAGACAATTCAGATTGTAAAAAACGCCCTCCTAGGACCTCTCATTCCTGTTGTTAATCCACACGTTTATTTCTTTAGAAATTGATGCCAAAATGAGCTTGCTGCCACTTCACGCTGCGGAGTATTTGTTGGCTTATATACTGAGTCATATATAGCGGTTGAGGACTAATTGTTTGATTTATGATTGGTGCAAAAAAAACAAGAAAGAAAGGTACAGATGATTTTTCATCTTTTGACAATTGTTGTACTTCTATAGATATATTTGGTCAAAGTGGCATATTAGAGACCATTTCAATATCCTAGAATGATGTTTGTGGTCGAATCAAATAATTAAAGTTTATCTGAGTGGTGCCCAATGAGAACCAAACCACAAAAAGACAAACAAAAAAAGGCCGACCCAGGTTGGAACTGGTAATAACTACTCTTGTTAAGGTCCGTGTAGCTAGCTCGTACACTGCATTATATCCGTGCTTTCTTTGGGCTTTTTTGAATTATTTTTTACTTAGAACTCCTATTTTAGATAGAGTAGAACAATGAAGCGACTGGAAAGAGTAAATTAATTACTTCTATATGGATTGATGCATACATGCAATATTCACAATGCCGTACACTGAAGAATCAAGGCACTGATAGAAACATATCCAAGGCCCAACTGTATCATAATCACTTTTGATTTTCTAATTGAAGCCCCGATGGCATTGTTTGTGTCTGTCATCTTCAGAGATGATATCTCTTGACCTATGTTTTTTTTTTCACATTGTTTGGATCTGTGGAACTTACGTACGTGTGATGTTCAATTATTTGTATGCTGAACCTGCAGCAATTTCTAGTTGTTAAAAGATAAACCAGCGGTACCTGAGATGAGACAAAATAGCCACATATGTGCAAGAAGATGCCTCGCAATAGTCTTCGACCAATGTTGGTCGCCTGGTTCATATGTTCTAGGATTAAAGTCATTAACAAATAAGCTAATTAGTTGATATTTTTATTGGTCCTTGTTAGAGTATAATTGATAGTTTAGAATAATTATCTTAGCATACCGTGTCATCATTGACTACCATATATATTATGATAAGCTACTATATATATTCCCAGGGAACCTTGCCCCGAAGTCATGTACTCTACATAAACTAGCCCCTGTGGTTCAATACATCAATCTCATCATTTATACAATTTCTCCCTCGCTTATTCTCTCACATGGTATAGAGCTAAATATCAATCCTATTCCGCTGGCCAACCTCCCCTACCCTAGAGCTTTCGCACAGTGCACCCTTGGGGAGGTCCATCTCCATGTTCTCCGTCGGGGGCAGCACTTTGTTTAGACGGTGTATCCTATTGATATAGCCGTCATTGTTGTCTTTGTCATCCAGTAGCCCTCACATGAAGTTACAACAATTTTTTTATTTTCTCTGATTTTTACTTGATTACTAATCGAAGTTGTGTCGCCCACTGCCCGTTGACTCTGCATGCCTATGCATCGACAATTTCACCATCTCTCCTCTTCAATGTCCATGTGACTAGTCCTGATGCGTGGCTGCAAGGATCAAGGACACAGAGAAGGAGGCTGAATCCTAAATTCGCTACGAACTAAAACTATGAGACTCAATCGCAACAGAAGCAAATCTATGCAATTCTAGTAGACCAAGACCCCTAATAATGCTAGTGAAAAGATAAGAACAACAAGCAAGCACTAGCTCGATAGCCACCAAGAAAAATCAAAGAACAATCTATCACTCTACTTAAAACAGTAAGTAAATGCGGTAAGTAAAGAGAGAGATACAGAGTGCTCAGTGATTTTTTTCCGAGGTCTCAAAAGGTAGACGCCTTCTCCTAATTCTCGTTGAACTACTCCCATCGGAGTGTTGGTTCCTCTTGTTGTTCTCGAAACGATGCTCATAAGGGTACGGTTCACTCCCAGAGTGAAGTCACCGGCGGCTCGGCTGTCGCACACAATACTCTAGCGCTAGATCAAGCCTCTAAGGCTCGGGCACTCCTTTTTGATGTCCCTTTCGAGCGAGGGTATCGAAACCGCATACAAACTTGACGTCGTTTTCTACAATCTCCTCGAAAGCTCGATCACCGACTCCTAGCTGGTCTAGGCTGCCCAAACCGAGAGTAATAGGCAAAGATCACTCCTCTCAAGCCTCACAAGCTCTAAAAACGTATAAATGCTCCCTATCACTCTCCTACTAGCACCAAAGATCTCCAATCTTATCTTTGCTCTCTTGGTGGTGTCCCTTGGCCTCTCACAAGTATCCTCCAGCAGATCAGACCTCAGGCACGCGGTAAAACGTCCCCCTCCACGATTTAAATAGGCTCCAAGCCTAGAATCAACCGTTGAAAAGTGATGTCATACAACTGACACAGTCTATCAAATCGAACTCCTCATGCCTCAGTAGAAAACACAGTAGCCACTGATGTAATATGATGACTCACTCTCTGTAACCTCTCAATAAACGTGCCTCGTGTGTCAACCTCAGAGGGTGCCTCGAGTAATGCTCCTAATGAGGTGGCGAGAAACAATACTCATTCTGTCGTCACTCGGCTCCATCCCTCCAAAGGGTCTGAACGGCGGTGAGAAATTCGGATGGGCCTGTGCTTGGATCCGAGTCTCAGAAGATATAAACTCTAGTGCTGCAAATACATCGAACCTCTCGAATCTGTGTGGCTCCCCTTGATACATGAACCAAAAGAGCGGTCGGGGGAAATCCACAGTGAGGCATAGAACTCTAGTATAATCTCCTCTCTAAACCTCGACTGCTAGGTGACCAACTCCAACAATCCTAAAAGATAGGCAATTTGACCCTTCATGTCAACTCCAGCTCCTCTGCTTAGTGCCTCTATAAAACAGTGGCGGTGTGCTGCAAACACTGAGTTCTTGCCGTTAGTGGCAAGTTGCCTCCTGTAGACCTCAAAGATCCTCTTGGTCTTTATGGTCGGACCCTTAAGCTTCAACAAATCAACCTCAACCTCTGCTACTCTGACCATGGCCCGGCGAGCTATCTCGACTCTGACTATGCAAACAGTGCAACCCTAGACTTCTGATGAGGGCACCTCTGTGACCTTGGTTGTGCAACCCTCTGGGCTGCCTCTCCCTCCACGGTTATTGACTACCAGCTGGCAGGAGCTCTCTGCAGCTGCACCTCTGCTACCAAAGGGGTGGTCGCCACTCTCTGACGGGTCGACCTCCTCAACTCTCTAGGCTCTCTGCACCTCCAATCCTCAAAGCTCCAGACTGCCTGTGTGGAGGCACATCCACCTTTACTGCTACTAGAGCTCCGTCCCACTCGGGGTCACTAGTCTGCTGCTTCTTCTTCTCAGGCTCTACAGCCTTACCCTTCCCCTTCTCCTCTGTAGAAGCTCTCTGTTTGCCCATACTGTCAATTGTCACTCTGAAAGAACAACTGTCACTGAAGCTCAACCGACTAGCTAACTCAACAAGATAGGATTAAGAGCTTCGCTCTTAATGCATCTAAGAAACTCTAGATTGAAATTGAAACCTTTGATCTCTGCCGCTATCCACTGTCCTGCCCCACTAACCAACTGTCACTACACCAAATAGAAATAAGATATAGGTTGTAAGCACAAAGATGACCGACTCAAAATGAAATCCAAGCGGTGGAACAAGGACATATCACCGACCAAATAAAGCAAATAAGATCAACGGTGATATCGACGGACTAATGCCACAATTCAAATAATAACAGTGCATCCAAATTGTGACACTAGTGATAGGAGACTCAATGCCATACAAAATATGCAAGAGATGGCCTCAATATAGCACTAGGTACAGAAAATATCAACTAATTACTCTAATTAGCAATAAAACAATGAACTTTTATCTCTAATATGCCAATTTTCATAATTAATCAACTTTTAGGGCATGCGGGGCATTTCCCATGAAATGGAAGTGATAGAATCAATACCTCGAACGAGAAATGCCGGAAATCGTCGAAGAAGCACCTCAAACCACGTCCGATCACCTCAAAAACTAAAACCCTACTAGCATTTTGGTGGAGTTTTGAACACTTGATGACATGGCTGCGCAGGCAAGAAATTTGAACAAATTCGCACAAGGCGGCACAGGTGGATGGCAGAGGGTGCGCGCAAGGCAACAAAGAGCACAGGCAGTGGCGCGGTGAGATGGCGCTGGTGATAGCGGCGGTGCGGTCTTTGGGCTCGGCCACAAGCTAGGGTAGGCGCATGAGGAGCAGTGCGGCACGAAGCAGTGCGAGCGCATCAGAGCAAAGCTGACGAGGAGCGGCAGCGCACAGCTGAGAGATGCAACGGCAAGCGGCGGCGCGGGCGGCGCGAGGCAGACGACGTCATGGTCGGCGGCAAGGGCAGTCGGCTTCGGCAAAAAGGGACGCACGAATTGACTCGAGGCACAAGTGCGATTGAGTTGAAAAATGATCAACGATCGAGATTAGAAAGAATCAAATGCATGGCTGAGATTTCTCCGAACTGAAGGATCACCGGACTGTCCGGTCCCCACAATTTGTCTGGTGACTCCAAAACACCGGACTGTTCGGTGTCTGTCAAGAGCAGATTCTAGAGAAGCAACCGCTTTGTCTTTCAATTACCGGACTGTCCGGTAAACATACCGGATTGTCCGGTGACTGTCCAACTCTACAGGTTACTCAGTTCAAAGATACAATCACCAAACTATCTGGTGAAGGCGTCGGGCTATCTGGTGACCATAAAGAATTGCAGAACCAAGGAATTTTTTCTAGACTTTAAGTGTCCTCACCAAGGAACAAAATAAACACCACACTTGTTTAGAATGAGAACTCTCAATCACTCCTTTGTAAATAGATAACTCTTGAAGAGTTTAGCATTTTTGCAAATTGCAATTAAGATCGAGCGATAAAAACCAAAACAAGAAGGAGGCTCCAAAAAAGGAATGTATGAACTCTTGTTTACGATCCACGTAAATAGATTTCAGAGACCGTTAAGTACAGGGTTCAATGGGCATGAAGCTCACAATTGCTTTGGCTATTCTTTGTGAAGTTTGTGAATCCATATGAACAATGTAGCCACTTTCCTCATCAAGCTAGCCAACGTAATAAATTTAAAGCATGTCATGCAGATGCAAGCAAATTAAAGACCTTGCATAAAGAAATCCACTCGGTGCCAAGTTTGACTCATCTCAAGCTTATTCATCAAATGCCCGTCGCTTTGCCTTGAGATAGCCAAATCACCTTCTCAAGCTCTTCCCCATGCATATAGATATCTCGAGGAGGATAGGCACCGATTTTTTTTTATTTTTTTTTGTTCTTTTCTTTTATCTTTTTACACATGATGCATGATACTGTAAACATCTAGTCCACGGAGGAGTCCTAATTACCATGCAAAACAAGAAAAAAAACCTACTCTACTATATATAAGAATAAACCTCCTTGAATAGTAGATTGGCGTTGTAGCTCGATCAACACGTGGTGAACTTCAAGAATCTTCAATAGCTTCACGGCCCACCACCTAGGTCACTTCACTTCTTCTTGGGAACACAAGAGAGTTTAGACTTTCTCTCTCGGTCCACGATCATCTTGGGGACCCATATCTTCTTAATTTTTCTCTTGTCATTTGGTGGTCCGAGCGGCTTGGCTTTCACCTTTCCATCTTTGTCCCTGAAAAGCTGTAGTGCACGTCTTCATGGAAAAAGGTTAGTGTTAGACATAATCTTAGGCACGCTCGCCTTAGGACAATCCTTAGAGCGATGACCATCAAGGCAACACTTCTCACAGTAGTAGTCATCCGTCATGAGCAAGACTATCCTTGCAGAGATCTCATCTTTGCCAATGATGTTGATAGAGGAAGGATATGATCCTAAGCCCTTGTGATTGTGGTTGTTGATGAGGTTCTTGTTTAGGATTTCCTTTTGAATTTGTCTTCCTCTAGTAAGCCGCTCAAAAGTATCCATCATGGCCTCTCTCTTCTCTTTGAGCTTCATGTATTCCTTCAAAATAGATGGCTCAAGAGTAGTACTCTCTTTGGAGAGGGTTACATCACAAGAAGTAGAAACTTCATTTAAATGCTTAGGAGAGTTCAAGAGAGAGTCAAGATCATGGGTGTGCACCAATGCCTCTACGTGCTTCTCCTTGAGAGACTCATAAGACTCACGTAGAACACCATAAGAATGCTTAAGGGTATTGAGCTCCCCCTCAAGCTCTCGAACTCGGAATACCGCTACTTCATGCTCCTTGGTCACCAACTCAATCTTCTTGTCTTCTTGATAATGGTCTTGTTGGTCTTCTCAAAGAAGAGGACTAGTTCATTGTAGCTAGATCTATCATCCTCATCTTCATTGTCCTCTTCTTCATCAAGATCATCATCTTCATCCACATAGTCCTCACAACTTCGGGCCATCAAGTAAAGAGGTGGTGGTGGTAGCACATTAGTGGAGCTTGTCATAACAATACCTACGAGCTCTTCTTCACTTGAAAAGAAAAAGTCCAAATCATCATCGTCAGTGAGCCACTCCTCAACAATGTAAGTTTTGTGCGGGGACTTCTTCTCTTTGACAAAAAACTTCTTGAACGTCCTTTTGGGCTTGGGTTCTTCATCTTCACTCTCGCTAGATGCTTCCTTCTTGCTCTCCTTCTTGGGCTTGGGACACTCTTAAGTAAAATGGCCTTTCTTACCACAATTAAAACACCTAGAGTTCCTCTTAAAGGATGAGCGAAATAGCTTCATCAAGAGCGCAAGGTTCTCATTGTCACTCTCATCATCCTCATCCTCCTCCACCTTCTTTTTCTTGTTGTTCTTGCCATCGAGATAGTCTTCAACTTGAAGCGTAAAATTCTTCAGCAATTGAGTGTCGGTGGATGTAACATTCCTCATCTCCCAAATCACATTTTCAAATTTGAAAACTAGAATTCAAATAACCAAGGTCAAAAGAAATTCAAATTTGATTTGAATTTAAAAAAATTTCAAGCAAGCATTCAAAAGGGAACTTGAAAAAAAAAATTTGTTTAAAAGTTATTACAAGGTACAGAAAGTATAAAAGGATTTTTGTAAATATTTAAACCAAAAATGTAAGTCACAAATTATTTTAATTCCTCAAAAATCAGTCATCTGCCTTTCGAATTTTCTAGAATTAAATCCACTGAGAATTTGAAGATGCTCCAAAAAGTAAAGTTGTTCCTCATAAAAAGTTCTTCAACTCTGCAAATTTTCAAACTCATCCGAACTCGGGAAGTTGAGTTTTTCTGCAAAAACAGAAGCTGCCGCTGGAATTCGGAAAAAAATCAGGAAAATTAAAAAACTCGCTGGCCCTGCCTGTCGGCCACTGTGCTTCTTCTCACTCCCTCCCGGCGCTCTCTCTCTTTCTCTCTCGCGCGACCGAGCAGCAGCCACCCGTGGAGCGCCGCTGCCAAGCCCCTCCCGACCATCTTCCTCGGTGCAGCAGGCACACGACCACCTTTCTGAGCTCCCTCCCCTCTCCTCCTCCTCTTACGTGCACCGAGTTCGCCTCATTTCCATGTTTCCCCCAAAACTCGAGCTTTCGGTGCAGCCGGCCACTTTTCGTGAAATCCGACGTGCTCCAGCTGGTTTCCACTCATTTCCTCTCGGATCCTTCTTCCTTAGGACTTGGCGCACCTTCTATGTCAAAGATTCAACCAATTTCGTGGCTTTCTGTAGGAAATTTGAAGCTCCTTCGCCGCAGTTCCTCGGAGCCGTAGGACCTCGCCGGTGACGAGGTAGCTACGGCCATTTCCGGTGCCATCTTCACCCGTGCCGGCCTTCTCCTCGGCACCGTGAAGCTCTACGAAGAAACCGCTTCAAATTTCGTTCACCAGAGAGCCGTCCCAACCGCGCCGAACCTCTTCCCTAGCTGCTCGCCGCCGTCGACCCCGTTTCGGTGAGGCCCGGCCCTTGGCGACCCCTCCACCAAGTCCCCCTCGATGCGGTGACCATTTTAGTGGCTCTCCCGAGGCATGAGATGGCTGGCCGGCGAGCCGCCACCGGCTGCGCCACCGCACCATGGCCGTCGCCATGGGCACACGCGCACTAGCGGCCGGATCGGCAGTGGCCGAGCCGATCCGGTGCGTCCGAGACCTGTGGCCATTTGTGTGGCCACGTTCTCCAGCCGCCACGTGGCCCTATGGGCCCGAATTTTTTATTCAATTCCGGAAATTCTTTATTATTGCGCAGAAATTCGATAAAACCTGTAAAATTCACAGGAAATTCATACTAGCTCAAAAAATATGAAACCAATTTTTTAGACTTATAAATTCATTAAATATTTATTAAAAATAATTAACAAAATTAATTAATTGTTTTAATAATGATTAATTACAGAAATTGGTTAATGCATGCTTAATTCTTAATTAATTATGTGCGCACTTTAAATCATTAAAATTTTGCTTAACTGTCGCATAAGGTATTAAAGAACATTATAAAAATGTTTTAGGCTAATTTCTTCAGTAATTATTTTATAATTACTTTATCTTTGTTTTCTAATAATTAATTCACAGTAATTAGAATATCTGCTGATAATTAACCAAATTTTGTTCTAAATTATATTTACTGAATCTTGACCAATTAAAATTGGTTAGAGCCCAAAAACATTACTGAGTAGTATTAAATTAGTTGTCTAACCAAATTAAGTAAATTGCTTTAGTAATTAACTAAATTATTTTTACTAATTTTGATTATATTCTCAAGGTAGTTAATTAAATGCTACTGAAATTTTTACCTTTTAGGTTTAGCCAAATTATTTACCTTACTGTTTTAAAATGATTAACTACCTAAAATTTAGTATCCACTCCTTCTAGTAATAGAAAAGGTTATAAATAAAATAATCAGTTTAGTATTTTGGTAATTACCAGCCCACTTAGTCTCTCACATATTAACTCAACAAATAAAATTGTTTTGCTGTTTGCATTTGTCATGGCATGAAATAGCATGCATATTCATATTGTTGTTGTTTCATTGTTTAGTGAACAACGTACTCGAGAGTGACGGGTGCTCCAAAGGGTGAAGCACCTTTGGGTAGTTTTGCTGAGGAGACTTCAACATCGCAAGGCAAGCATCATGCATACTTATCCTTATTTTATATGAAATGAATTGGTGTATTATTGTTGCATTTGTCGAGCAATTGGATAAGTGGGATTATGTTATATCTGATTATTACACCCCTCCTTGGAGTCTTCAGTTTATAGATTAGGTTGGTAGTTCTTGGATACGGTGTGTCTTGCTTAGCCATGCTTAGACCGGTAGAAGTCGAATCGGTGGAAGGTCACCACCTTTTCGCAGGTATAGGATATTTATTCAACTTGTACTCATATGGTTGGTATAAACTTGAAGATGATGAATTGGAGACCGAACAGAGAAGTATAAGTTGGCAGCAGGAAAGGAGTCATGTGTGCGGTAGCCCTGTCTGTGTCGATTAAGGATCAGCCATTGTTAATTGTTGGCCTAAGCACTTTTCGTTCATACCACATGTCGAATATAATGGTAAGACAAGCCGAATATCTCATTTGCATAACAAAGTTTGGCCCGTGACGGCATGTCTTGACTGGCTCGCACGAGTGACCGCTGGGCTCCCACGAGACATGAGACCGGTCCTCCCTGACATGTCGATTGTCCAACCGTTCGGGCATGGATGAGAGAAAGGTTGACGTGAGTACCCTCTTATGCAACGTCGTGAGTTGCATAAGCCGGATGGTCCTCAAGTCGTGTGGGTACAGTTGAACTCCCCTGCAGGGTGTATAATCGGTTCGAATCGTCGCGGTCTCGGTTATGACTAAGCTTGGTGTCCATTGATTTTCATCGTAGTTAACTACTTCACTTCTTTAATCACTGAGAGTAAAGTTGTTGGATATATTAGAGATGTATTGTTGACACATCTCTTATTATGATCTTGCATAATTATTTAATTGCTTGGGTTTAGTAATTAGTTGGCCTTGAGTCTTTACTTTAGGCTTATGCTTCTAATTTATTAATATCTACTGCTTTTCCGCAATTAAGCCTTATTACATTATTATTCTTGCTAATGCCTCATTCATGATCCTTGGACTCGGGATGTACATCCCACGAGTAAGTCTTGCTAAGTACCTTCGTACTCACGTTTGCAATGTTGAAGTTTTTGCAGGTAAGAATGAGATGGTTTTTGACTATTTCTTCCCTGCTGATGCCGGCGAAGGGGATGAGTAGTCCGGGTTCATCCTTTGCGTGACGGTGGTGTTCGTGGACTAAGCACACTGTCTTTTGGTTTATTTTAAAAATGTTTTCCGCGGCGTAGAACTCACCATCATGTTAGAACCTAAATAAGAATTTAGTACCTCGTTTAATTTTGTCCTAGGAAGTTTGAGAGCTAAAACCTCAACCTTGCTGCTCTCATTCTTGTTGCAGTTATGAACTTTTACGTAAGGTTTGTAATAACTTATATATGTATGTGAGATCCCTATGTGATGTGTGCAACATTGATTACTGATATGCTATTGTCCTAGGTAGTGTTTGGAAAGCATATCGGAGGACTACCAGGGTTGATTTCTCGTTAGTTGAATAGAGCTTGAGTTCGGTTTGAATATCAAGCTAATTCGATTAATTGAAACTCAACTTAGACGGTTCCTCACAGCGTGGTATCGGAGCAAGGTTTAACACATACCCTAAAAATTTGCTTAGCAACCTAGGTAATTAAAAAATGCTCAACCTTACTAAATCAACTAAAACTGGATTAAGGTGGTTGCTGATTTTTATTCCTCTCTTATCTTAGAGTTGTCTCACCCGTAATTAAGTAAACTGATTGCATACATATGGGGTGAATTATGGGGTTAAGTTGGCAGCTTTAGATTTTGTGTGTTTCTAGTTGTGTTTCCAAAGTTTTGTTTTCAAAAATCACCCATGTGTACGTCGTCTTGCTTTTTCAATTTGGGTGGGGAGAGTTTTCGATTCGTGTGAGGACGTTAGTGCATGCATATGCATACCATGTCATGCCATACTTTTTGCTTGCATTCTTGGTCACTAAGGATAAAAACGTTAAAAAAAATTGCTTTCCTTAAAATGCTTGTTACTGTCCTAACTACTAAAAATCGGCCACACAAGCTACTTCAAGCAATTTCCACTTAGCTCTTATGAAAGAAACAAATAAAACCTATGCTAGGAAAAATATGTAAGCATAAATTGTTATCCGTAGGTGATTTTTAACCCCTCTCCTTGTGTCCCTTTAGTCTGTTGTCTTTTCTTATGCTATCCAAATCTGGAAGCATAATATCTTTTTTATCTCATTGGAAATTCTTTATTGTTTGGACAAGTCCTTACTGCTATAATCTCATTTATCATGCTGGTGGCTCATTACTTTGCTGACTTTGTTTGGCAACAGGATGAGTACAGCGAAGAAGTTCTAGAGGGCTCCAATGCCCAAAATGTGAACCCACCACCACCACCGACACTAGCCGAAGTTCTCATGGACATTGAACGCAATCGTCGAGACCAGGCTAGTGCTGCAAGCTATCGCCCAGTACTTAGCTCCCCGCGGTGGAGGTGAAGCTACACATGATGGTGATTTCGGGGATTTCATGCGCACTCAGCCACCAGTTTTCACTCGATCCAAAGATCCCATGGACGCTGATCATTGGTTGCGCACCATTGAGCAGAAGCTGAATCTTGTGCGGTGTGGGCAGCATGACAAGGTTCTTTTCGCTGCTCACCAACTGCAGAATGAAGCTAGTGCTTGGTGGCAGACCTTTCTTGCAATGCAGCCGGTCGATCACCGCTTGACTTGGGATGAGTTTTGTTCTGCTTTTCGCGTCTTCCACATCCCTGAAGGCATGATGGAGATCAAGAGACTTGAATTTTTGAATCTTAGGCAAGGCAACAAGTCAGTCATGGCTTATGTTCATACTTTCAACTATCTGGCACAGTACGCTCCTAATGACATTAACACTGACAAGAAGAAGAAGAGCTATTTTTACAACGGCCTTTCCGAAGAAATGCAGGATAAGCTCTCCTCTTCAGAATTCTGTGATTTCAACCACTTGGTGGATCGAGCTATATTTGTGGAAGATAAGATCATGAAGCTTGAGGCTAAGAAGCGCAAGCGTGCTGTCGTACCATCGGTTGGTGGTAACTCGCAACGCCCCCGCCCTGGATTTCAGCCTCCTGCTGCTATCCCGGGCCGTGCAGCACCACAGCCTATGTGGATCGCTCGTCGTCCACCTGTTGCTGCAGCCCAAGCCCCAAGACCCCCGGTGAGTCAAACTCCTGCTCATGTTATTGGTCTGTGCTTCAACTGCGGTCAAACTGGGCATCTCTCTCGGGCATGTCCTTCTCCAAAGCGTGGAATGGGTGCTGCTGCTTCAAATCAGCCCCCACATCCACCTGTCGGCCCTTTCCAGCAGCAATCTAAGAAGCCTCAAGTGCCCAAGCGTGGTCGTGTGAATTATACTACTACTGATGACGTGCTAGAGGGCAACGAAGTACTAATGAGTACGCTCCTTGTCAACTCTCATCCTACCAAAGTTCTATTTGATTCGGGTGCTTCTCATTCATTCATTAGCAAAGAATATGTCATACAACATGATCTTAATATGCACCCAACCCGCTCACCACTTTTAATTGAAGCACCCAGTTCTGAAATTCTTGTCAACACCATTGTTTCTCGTGTGCCGATCATGGTTGGAAATAGTCTAGTGAGGTCCAATCTACTAGTTCTTGATCTAAAGGGTTTGGATATTATTCTTGGGATGAATTGGTTGATCTCTAATGATGCCATCATATATGTGGCTCCAAGAGTTGTCTCCCTAAGAAGTTCATCTAGTGGTCGGTTTTCTCTCTATCTTTGGAAGGGCAATTCTTGTCTCTATTAGTTGAATGCTATATCTACTCCAGAGTTGTCATCTATTCTCGTAGTCTGTGAATACCCAGATGTTTTTCCGGATGAGTTGCCAGAAATGCCGCCTGACCATGCGGTGGAGTTTATTATTGAACTCGAACCTGGAACCGCTCCGATCTCGAAGTAGCCTTATCCGATGTCTTTTGAAGAGTTGGTTGAAATGAAGAAGCAGCTGAAGGAACTTCTGGACAAGGGCTTTATTCATCCAAGTTCTTCTCCTTGGGGTTGTCCAGCTCTTTTTGTTAAGAAGAAGGATGGTTCGATGCGGATGTGTGTTGATTACCGTCCGCTGAATGTTGTCACTATTAGGAATAAATATCCGCTTCCGCGGATTGATATCCTCTTTGATCAGCTTGCTGGTGCTTGTTTCTTCTCTAAGATTGATTTGAGATCTGGCTATCATCAAATAAAAAACAGAGAAGAGGACATTCCGAAGACGGCCTTCACAACCCGGTATGGACTCTATGAGTTTCGTGTCATGTTCTTTGATCTTACAAATGCTCCTGCGTACTTTATGTACTTGGTGAATAGCGTATTCATAGAAGAGCTCGATGTCTTTGTCGTGGTTTTCATTGACGATATTCTCATCTTCTCAAAGACTGAGGAAGAGCATGCACGCCACCTGCGTGTTGTGCTTAAGAAGCTACGACCACATCAGTAATATGCCAAGTTTAGCAAATGCGAATTTTGGCTAAAGGAAGTGGCTTTTCTTGGACATGTCATTTCTGAAAATGGTGTCGCAGTTGACCCTACTAAGGTTCAAGATGTGTTGGATTGGAAACAACCAACAAGTGACATTGAAATCCGGAGTTTCCTAGATCTTGCCGGTTATTATCGACGATTTATTAAGGATTTCTCCAAGATTGCAAAGCCTATGACCAAGCTGCTGCAAAAAGGTGTGAAGTTTGAGTGGTCTTCGAATTGTGAGCAAGCATTCCAAACCTTGAAGATGCTTCTCACAACAGCTCCTGTCCTTGCTCAACCCGATATTAGCAAAAGATTCGATGTTTATTGCGATGCTTCACGTGTCGGACTTGAGTGTGTTCTTATACAAGAAGGGAGAACCATCTCATATGCCTCTCGTCAATTGAAGCATCATGAAGAGAATTATCTCACTCATGACCTTGAACTTGCCGCTGTGGTTCATGCCTTAAAAATTTGGCGGCACTACTTTCTCGATAAAACTTGCAATGTTTCTACTGATCACAAAAGTCTCAAGTATATTTTCACTCAGGCTAATCTGAACTTGAGGCAAAGAAGGTGGCTTGAGTTGATCAAGGACTACAAATTAGAGATACATTACCACTCGAGCAAAGCAAATGTTGTGGCCGATGCCTTGAGTCACAAAGGTCATTGCAATTGCTTAACTGTTGCAGCCGAAACGAACACAGTATGTGATGAGTTTCGAAAGCTTGGTATTGAGATGGTTGAAGAAGGGTTTCTTGCCAACTTAGAGGTGAAGTCCACACTTCTGGATCAGATCAAGTTGGCTCAAAAGAATGACAAGGGCGTGGCCTGAATTCATTCCAAGATAGATGAGGGTCAAGCTGCTTGTTTCTCTATAGATGAGCAAGGTGTTCTTTGGTTCGGAAAGCAACTCGTGGTTCCAAAAAGTACAAGAACTTCGAGATAAAATTTTGGATGAAGCACATGACTCTCTATTGTCCAATCCATCTCGGAAGCTCCAAAATGTATCAGGATTTGAAGCAAAAATTTTGGTGGACTCGCATGAAGCGAGGAATCGCTCGATACATCTCCCAGTGTGATGTATGTCAACGAGTGAAAGCGAGCCACTTAAAACCGGTGGGTACACTACAACCTTTACCTATTCCTTCATGGAAGTGGGAGGATATTGGTATGGACTTTATAATCGGGTTGCCTAAAACCGCCAATGGCTATGATTCTATATGGGTTATTATCGATCGATTGACAAAGTCAGTACATTTTCTTCCGGTCAAGACGGCATATACGGCAAAGGCTTATACGGAGCTTTACCTTACTCGCATCATATGCCTCCACGGTGTTCCAAAAACCATCACCTCGGATCGTGGCTCACAGTTTGTCTCTCACTTTTGAGAAAGTCTTCATGAAGCGATGGATACCAAACTTTTACGTAGTTCGGCTTACCATCCTCAAACTGGAGGCCAAACAGAAAGAGTCAATCAAATCTTTGAAGACATATTGAGGGCTTGTGTGTTGACCTATGGAAAGAAGTGGGAAATTTGCTTGCCATTTGCAGAATTTTCCTACAACAATAGCTATCAGTCG
Source organism: Zoysia pacifica (assembly GCA_001602315.1). NCBI lineage: Eukaryota > Viridiplantae > Streptophyta > Magnoliopsida > Poales > Poaceae > Zoysia > Zoysia pacifica. Next base: position 189,446 of record BCLH01000231.1, read on the forward strand.
AGCATAAAGATGGCTCCTTTTGAAGCTCTTTATGAGAGACGGTGTAGAACACCGTTGAATTGGTCTGAATCGGGAGAAAGACCTTTCTTTGGCCCTGATTTGGTCAACGAGGCTGAGGCTAAAATGCGAAAAATTCAAGATCATTTGCGTGTGGCACAGCCTCGACAAAAGAGATATGCAGACCATCGTCGAACAGAACTTCATTTTGAAATCGGAGACTACTTCTATCTCAAGGTATCTCCACTTCGCGGCACTCAAAGGTTTCAAGTGAGAGGAAAATTAGCCCCTCGCTATATTGGTCCTTTCAAGATTATTGCAAGGCATGGTGCCGTGGCGTACCAATTGGAGCTTCCATCCTCTCTCTTGAGTGTGCACAATGTTTTCCATATTTCGCAACTGAAGAAATGTCTTCGGATACCCACCGAAGTCATTGCTGTGGACACTCTTGATCTACAGCCGGATCTCTCGTATGTCGAGTACCCGTTGCGGATTCTTGACGAGGCAGAGCGCAAGTTGCGGAATCGCACGATTAAATTTGTCAAGGTTCAATGGAGTAATCAATCCGAAGAAGAAGCAACTTGGGAACCGGAAGATAAATTTCGTGCCAAGTATCCAGAATTCTTCTCAAGGTTGTAAGTGCATTTACTTTAAATTCCTTACCGTCTTCTGAATGCTTTAGTTAACTTCCATCTTTTTCGAGTTTCTTTTGTCTTCACTCCCTTTCTATTTTATCAAATCTCAAGATGAGATTTCTTTAAGGGGAGAGGGCTGTAACATCCCTCGTCTCTCAAATCACGTTTTCAAATTTGAAAACTAGAATTCAAATAACCGAGGTCAAAAGAAATTCAAATTTGAATTGAATTTAAAAAAATTTCAAGCAAGCATTCAAAACGGAAGTTGTAAAAACAAATTCTTGTTTAAAAGTTATTACAAGGTTCAGAAAGTATAAAAAGATTTTTGTAAAAATTTAAACCAAAAATGTAAGTCACAAATTATTTTAATTCCTCAAAAATCAGTCATCTGCCTTTCAAATTTTCTAGAATTAAATCCGCTGAGAATTTGAAGATACTCCAAAAAGGAAAGTTATTCCTTATAAAAAGTTCTTCAAATCTGCAAATTTTCAAACTCATCGGAACTCAGGGATTTGAGTTTTACTGCAAAAACAGAAGCTGTCACTGGAATTCGGAAAAAAATCAGGAAAATTGAAAAATTCACGGGCCCCGCCTGTCGGCCACTGTGCTTCTTCTCCTCCTTCGTCCAGCCGCCAGCGCGGCACTGTGCGTGGCGTGCATGCAGTAGGCCGCGTCCCTCGGCCGACACGTTGCTCCCCAGCTGCTTCCCCCTCACGCCCTATCTCCCTCCGCTTTCTCACTCCCTCCCGGCGCTCTCTCTCTTTCTCTCTCACGCGACCGAGCAGCAGCCGCCCATGGAGCGCCGCTGCCAAGCCCCTCCCGACCATCTTCCTCGGTGCAGCAGGCACACAACCACCTTTTTGAGCTCCCTCCCATCTCCTCCTCCCCTTACCTGCACCGAGTTCGCCGCATTTCCAAGTTTCCCCAAAACTCGAGCTTTCGGTGCAGCCAGCCCCTCTTCGTGAAATCCGACGTGCTCCAGCTGGTTTCCTCTCATTTCCTCTTGGATCCTTCTCCCTTAGGACTTGGCGCACCTTCTGTGTCGAAGATTCAACCAATTTCGTGGCTTTCTGTAGGAAATTTCAAGCTCCTTCGCCGCAGTTCGTCAGAGCCGTAGGACCTCGCCGGTGACAAGGTAGTTATGGCCATTTCCGGTGCCATCTTCACCCGTGCCGGCCTTCTCCTCGGCACCGTGAAGCTCTACGAAGAAACCGCTTCAAGTTTCGTTCACCAGAAAGCCGTCCCGACCTCGCCGAACCTCTTCCCGAGCCGCTCGCCGCCGCCGACCCCGTCCGGTGAGGGCCGGCCCTTGGCGACCCCTCCGCCAAGTTACCCTCAATGCGGTGACCATTTTGGTGGCTCTCTCAGAGCGCGTCGCCGCCTGGACGGCTGGCCGTCGAGCCGCCGCACCATGGCCGTCGCCATGGGCGCGCGTGCGGAGCAGGTCGGATCGGCTGTGGCCGAGCCGATCCGTTGCGTTCGAGACCTGGGGCCATTTGTGTGGCCGCATTCTCCAGCCGCCATGTGGCCTTGTGCGCCCGGATTTCTTATTCAATTCCGAAAATTCTTTATTATTGCGTAGAAATTCAAAAAACTTGTAAAATTCACAATAAATTTATACTAGCTTATAAAAATATGAAACCAATTTTGTTAGACTTCTAAATTCATAAAATATTTTTTAAAAATAATAACTAAAAGTAATTAATTGTTTTAATAATGATTAATTACAAAAATTGGTTAATGCATGCTTAATTCTTAATTAATTATGTGCACACTTTAAATCATTAAAAAATTTCTTAATTGTCGCATAAGGTATTAAAGACCATTATAAAAATGTTTTAGGCCAATTTCTTCAGTAATTATTTTATAATTGCTTTATCTCTGTTTTCTAATAATTAATTCATAGTAATTAGAATATCTGCTGATAATTAACCAAATTTTGTTCTAAATTATATTTACTGAATCTTGACCTCTTAAAATTGGTTAGAGCCCAAAAACATTACCGAGTAGTATTAAATTAGTTGTCTAACCAAATTAAGTGAATTGCTTTAGTAATTAACTAAATTATTTTTACTAATTTTGATTATATTCTCAAGGTAGTTAATTAAATGCTACTGATATTTTTACCTTTTAGGTTTAGCCAAATTATTTACCTTACTGTTTTAAAATGATTAACTACCTAAAATTTAGTATCCTCTCCTTCTAGTAATAGAAAAGGTTATAAATAAAATAATCAGTTTAGTATTTTTATAATTACCAGCCCACTTAGTCTCTCACATATTAACTCAACAAATAAAATTGTTTCGCTGTTTGCATTAGTATCCACTTAGTCGTTGTTTCATTGTTTAGTGAACAACGTACTAGAGAGTAACGTGGGTGATCCAGAGGGGTGCTCCAGAGAGTGAAGCACCTGTGGGTAGTTTTGCTGAGGAGACTTCAACATCGCAAGGCAACCATCATGCATACTTATCCTTACTTTATATGAAATGAATTGGTGTATTATTGTTGCATTTGTCGGGCAATAGGATAAGTGGGATTATGTTATATCTGATTATTACCCCCCCTCCTTGGAGTCTTAGGTTTATAGATTAGGTTGGTAGTTCTTGGATACGGTGTGTCTTGCTTAGCCATGCTTAGACCGGTAGAAGTCGAATAGGTGGAAAGTCACCACCTTTTCGCAGGTATAGGATCTTTATTCAACTTGTACTCGTATGGTTGGTATAAACTTGAGGATGATGAATTGGAGACCGGACAGGGAAGTATAAGTTGACAGCAAGAAAGGAGTCCTGTGTGTGGTAGCCCTGTCTGTGTCGGTTAAGGACCAGCCGTTCTTAATTGTTTGCCTAAGCACTTTTCGTTCATACCACATGTCGAATATAATGGTAAGACAAGCCGAATATCTCATTTGCATGCCAACATTTGGCCCATGATGGCATGTCTTGACTGGCACGCACGAGTGACCACTGGGCTCCCAAGAGACACGGGACCGATCCTCCCTGACATGTCGATTGTCCAACCGTTCGGGCATGGATGAGAGAAAGGTTGACGTGAGTACCCTCTTATGCAACGTCGCGAGTTGCATAAGCCGGATGGTCCTCAAGTCGTGTGGGTACAGTTGAACTCCCCTGCAGGGTGTATAATCGGTTCGAATCGCTGCGGTCTCGATTATGACCAAGCTTGGTATCCATTGATTTTTATCGTAGTTAACTACTTCACTTCTTTAATCACTGAGAGTAAAGTTGTCGGATATATTAGAGATGTATTGTTGACACATCTCTTATTACGATCTTGCATAATTATTTAATTTTTTGGTTTAGTAATTAGTTGGCCATGAGTCTTTACTTTAGGCTTATGCTTCTAATTTATTAATATCTACTGCTTTTTCGCAATTAAGCCTTATTGCATTATTATCCTTGCTAATGCCTCATTCATGATCCTTGGACTCGGGATGTACATCCCACGAGTAAGTCTTGCTAAGTACCTTCGTACTCATGTTTGCAATGTTGAAGTTTTTGCCGGTAAGGATGAGATGGTTTTTGTCTATTTCTTCCCTGCTGATGGCAGCGAAGGGGATGAGTAGTCCGGGTTCATCCTTTGCGTGATGGTGGTGTTCGTGGGCTGAGCACACTGTCTTTTGGTTTGTTTTAAAAATGTTTTCCGCTGCGTAGAACTCACCATCATGTTAGAACCTAAATAAGAACTTAGTACCTTGTTTAATTTTGTCCTAGGAAGTTTGAGAGATAAAATCTCAACCCTGCTGCTCTCATTCTTCTTCCAGTTATGAACTTTTACTTAAGGTTTGTAATAACTTATATATGTATGTGAGATCCCTATCTGATGTGTGCAACGTTGAAAACCGATATACTATTGTCTTGGGCAGTGTTTGGGAAGCATATCGGGGGACTATCGGGGTTGATTTCTCGTTAGTTGAATGGAGCTTGAGTTCGGTTTGAATATCAAGCTAATTCGATTAATTGGAACTCAACTTGGACGGTTCCTCACAGTGGAGGTTCCCAACATATATCCCTCGTAGGCCGTGAGCTTGCCAAGCATGATGTCAACGGAGAGAGTAGCCAAGTTGGTTTGAAAGAGACACGCGATGATGGAGTGGTGGCAATATCTTCAAGAGCTTCCTCATGATCTTAATATCATCAATTTTGTTCTTGGGCCCAAGGCGTTGATCTCTTCCATCACTACATGTAAACGAAAATAAACATCATTAGCTTTTTAATGAGGTAGCATGGTGATGGAATTATATTTGTTCTTAAAAATATAGTAGCGCTCTTCCTTAGCCTCGGAGAAGCCCACATGAATGTTTTACAATTGCAACCAAATGTCATGCGCGGTGGACGATGCATTGCTCCTAGAAAAGGCATTTTTCAAAATGCATCCAAATATGGCATTCTTGGCCTTTGCATTGAACTTAATGAAGATAGGATCAAGTCTCTCATTCTCATTCGTAGAGTTTTTGGTCACATGCCACGCTTTTCAATCGATTGACTCAAGCTAGGCTTGCATACAAACCCTCCAATAAGAATAATCGTCCCCATCAAACACTGGCGGACTTTCCATCCCATTCGGCATTCTTACTCAAAGCGGTGATACTGCTTGTTGGATCAAGGACACCGAGAAGGGGTTGAATCGGTGAACTTATAGGACTAAATTTGCTACAAACTAAAACTCTGAGACTCAATCGCAACGAAAGCAAACCTATGCAATTCTAGTAGGCCAAGACCCCTAACAATACTAATGAAAAGATAAGAACAACAAGCAAGCACTAGCACGATAGCCACCAAGAGGAATCAAAGAACAACCTATCATTCTACTCAAAACGGTAAGTAAATGCGGTAAGTAAAGAGAGAGAGAGAGTGTTCAGTGATTTTTTCCTAAGGTCTCAGAAGGTAGGCACCTTTTCCAAATCCTCGTTGAACCACTCCTGTCGGAGTCTTAGTTCCTCTCATCATTCTCGAAACGATGCTCAAAAGGTATGCTCACTCTCGGAGTGAAGTCACCGGCGGCCTGGCTGTCGCACACAATACCCAAGCGCTAGAGCAAGCCTTCAAGACTCGGGCGCTCTCTCTTGGTGTCTCTTTTGAGTAGAGGACTCGGAACCGCGTACAAACTTAGCGTGGACTTTCACAATCTTCTCGGAAGCTCGATTACAGACTCCTAGCTGGTATAGGCTACCCAAACTAAGAGTAATAAGCAAAAATCACTTCTCTCAAGCCTCACAAGCTCTAGAAGTGTATGAATGCTCCCTATTACTCTCTTACTATACCAAAAATCTCCAATCTTTTCTTGTGCTCTCTTGGTGGTGTCCCTTAGCCTCTCACAAGTTTTCTCCAGCAAATCAGACCTCAGACACACGGTAAAATACCCCCCTCCATAGTTTAAATAGGCTCCAAGCCTAGAAATAACCGTTCGAATGTGATATCATAAAGCTGACTGCTTTATGCAATCAACGGACTGTCCGGTGACCCTTTCCTCCACTGACCAGGGAAATACCCTCTCTGGAATCTAGTCCATAGGACACCAGACTGTCCGGTGCATACCTTCACTGGACTGTCTGGTAACTTTCACTTTTGGACTCCCAAAGACATCTTCTCTAGACTTCGTCTTTTGGCTCACCGAACTGTCCGATCATTGCACGAACGAAGTGTCCCATCACTACTCCACCTCGACTCTAGAGAGCACCTCTCTGGACTGGCTCCTTCAGGGTTCATCGGACTATCCGGTGACCTAACCAGACTATCCGGTGACTATTTCTTCAACTGGACTTGAGCTTCGGTCTTTGACTTCGCTTCCTCTGCCATTTCTAGTGCTTTCTAAGAATCTAAGGAGCATTCACACCCTCTAACACTTGTATAACAGGAGACAAATGACTCTACCCTTTTAATAGTACCGGTGATCCTATAGACTCTCTAGCTAATCCTTAGCATTGGTCCTCCGACGTTCGAAAACTCCTCTTCTTGGAATCGTCCTTTTCATCCATTGAGAAAGCCCATCATGTTGATATAGAATTAGCGAGGTGAAACCTACAATCACAACCGTTACCTATAGTGTTCATTCAATCACAAAAATTAATTCATACCTTTTAGCGGACGTCAAAGGTCATGAAGCTAATAGTGACGCATGTAGGGGCCCCTCCCGATGCGCTGTCCGGCACCTCTGCGATATGGTCCATGCGTGGGTCATCACTGACTTCTTGTCGCCTCACAGCTGCACCCTTGGTCTGACCAGCCGATCAGTACAGTGACATGATGCGTGCACCATTGGGATGGTTGAATTTAGAGCGCGTGCACCACCGCCAGCTACGATGGCTGTGGCTATGTCACCTTGTTGCGATTCAGCGACACCGCCAGTGATCTTCGTCGCTGCATCTTCATCATCGGCATGCTCTTCGTCGAGCCATTCTTCCCCGACTCGAGGGCGCCCCGAGTCCCAATAGGGGCTGCTCCTGTCCACCCACGGGCACCTCGATTCCTGACACAGGGGCTGCCCCACTGACTTTGAGCACCACCATCGTGCTTCCTCAGGCTACCTGTGCGCCACCCTTGGCTACCGATTCCACTACACTTTGTCTTCATCCACCACGACCACATTGTCGGAGTTGTCGTCTCTACCCACCTCTTCTTTGTCTACTCTGGCAATGATGGGCTGCACCAGCACTCTCCTCCTCACCACCGCTCTAGGCACCGTGACCGATTCGGTGGCCTTCTCTGCTGATCTACTCCAATACAAACGATGTGTTCATGATGGTCCCTACCTCCATGTGCCCGATACTAGCAAAACTGGTGTGTGCCTTTGTCCTCGACGCATCTTCGGGTCTGGCAAATCTAAAGCACACTTTGTCAATGGTGATTCGATCTCTTCGACTTTAGCATCACCCCTCTTCATGGTGCCTCAACAGACTCATCATCTTCTTTCAAAGCGCATCCCCGTGCACCTTTAGCTCCACTTCGCGCCCGCAGCTTCATGTGCAGCTCCTCGACATCAGCACCTTTCACTTCAGCTTAATCGACCACAGCTACAACATCGTTACAAGAGCCATCATCATGTTGAGGACTCATGCCAGTTTCTTCTTTAGTTTAAGCGTTCGCGTTGCTCACGCTAGGACTGCGAGGAGATATTAGAGTATAATTGATAGTTTAGTATTATTATATTGGCTTACTATATATATTATGGTTGACTACTATATATATTTTATCCGTCAAATTTGTAAAAAGAGAAATCTTTGGGTGTATTTTCTGTGTGCACGTAATCTAAGCTATCTTTGTTGCGAATATTTTACCGTGTGTAGGTAAAAAAAAAATTAAAACTTTGCTTTTTAGTGAGTAGAGATTTACAACAACTTAAGGACCATCATTTTCTTATAAAAAAAGTTGTAAAAGGGTAATGCCTTATGACCTAATCCCCCAAGTATGCGAGGGGAGGTAGTCAAGGGCGTCAAATCATTAATGTTTGTTTCCGCCATGAGATGGGTGATCGGCATCATGATCTTAATCCCTTGAGTATAGGACAGACCAGCCATCAGCGACACATGAACGGACAACACAGCAATGGAATCTTTTCTTAAGCAAAGGTAATAAATTTTATCTTACGTACTTATTTAGGAGGTGTTTGGTTCAGCAAATTATAACGTATTCTCGTTACAACGTAATTTAATTACATTAAAACATGTTTGGTTTAGTCTCCTCCGTAATCAGATACAGCGTAATGGAATCTGGAGCTATTCAACTCCGAAACACTCCCTCCCCCACCGGAATCAAGTCCCGCAATCGCCTTCTCGATGTCCCCGTTCGTTTCTCTTCGTCATTATCAGCCCTCACGCCTCCAGCTCAACGCGCCGCCCCTACTCACCGCCGCGTCGCTCCTCCTCCCCCACCACTGCGCATGGCACACCGCCCCTCCTCGATCTCCCTCGCATCTTCGCGCAGCACACCGCCCCTTCTCGATCTCCCTCACCTCTTCACGTTCGCGTGGCGCGCCTCCTCCTGACCTCGGCTTCCTCGCCTCTGTGCGCGGCGCACCACCCCTGCTCCCAACCTCAGCCTCCACCACCTCTACACGCGGCGCGCCTCCTGACCTCGGCCTCCCCACCTCTGCGCGTGGCGCGCTGCGACTCCTCATGGCTTAGAGATATCGGTCACGGTGGACGTGATATCGGTGCTGTCCTCCAGTTCTGGCGTGAGACAGAGCTTAGAGGCTCGTCCATGCTGAATGAGATCAAGGCTTGAAGATTTTTCTGTCGTATTGTTCCCTAGTAAATTTGTTTCTTCGTTTCTTCGATTTCCTCCGCGAGGTTCTTCAGCCTGATGAACGACGATGAATAAACTTGAAATCCTGCACAAAAGCTCACGATTTTTATCGATTGGTGAGTCTACATGATGCGCCTCAGAGTTGGAAAGGTGGACGCTTGCGGGATTGAAAAGGGTAGCACCGAAGCTCATGGATTTCGTGAGCCATCGACGGCAGCTCCAAAACCAAATTGGGGGAAATCGTAGTTTCGAGCAGCTCGGCGTGGGGATGGGAAATTGGACGTAGTGGAGAGCTCAAGCACGCGAGGCACTCTCATTTTGCAAGAAATGCAAGGCAAAGCTGACTCAAACTAGCGTGCTCCTGGAGATGTCAGTAACGGCGGAGGCACCAGTCTTTCAGCAGCTGAGGCTGTCACGGGATCCAATTACATTACAGATGACAAACCAACCAAACGTTGTATTGAAATCTTAATCCATTACAAAATCCAACCAAACAAACTCCGTAATTTCATACATTGATCACGATTACACTTTCATTTGATTACGATTACGATACTGATACTTGCACTGAACCAAACACCACTTTTCTTCTTTGGCTCTTTTTAAATAAATTTTGATACATGGATGGATGTTTATTTTATTTCCTCTCTTCGCCTTTTTTATTGAACTTTCCTTTTCGAATTGTCAATACCCTTTCTGGATTTTTACTTTTGACGTCTTGCTTGAGCCGCGTGGAATTGCGTTGTCCCTATGCGAGGTACAAGACGGCTGGCTCTTGTTTATAGCAGGCACCATGATGGCCGTGGTGGCAAGGAGGACCTGGCCAAGGCCTTGAGCGCGAGCAAGGTCGACGCTGCAGGTGCCAGCGCCGCTATGACCAATGTCGACGCTGCAGGTACCGCATTCGTGTGGGAAAGAGACAGTGAACGGATCAGTATGTGGGGAGTAACAGGTCTCAAGGCTATAATCTGATCGCATTGTGAAGCGATTAGAGCCCAAACCAACTAAATGCAAATGGACCTCAATAGACACCACTGTTAGGTTCTCTCTCTGTTTTTAAATTAATATCGTTATTGATTTTTAATTTAAACTTTGATAGTTCGTTTTATTAAAAAATTTATTTAAATATGTAAAATTTGAAATTATAATTTAAATAACTCTAATGATAAATCAAATTATAATAAAATATATGATATTTATAAAAAAATTAAATAAAACAAATGGTCAAAATTAATGTTAAAAATCAGATTAGTCTGTTCAATTTTAAAATATTGACACTACTCACTTTTCACATCAACATTGACTATTCGTTTTATTTGAAAAAGTATGATAAATATAACATAATTTATTATAATTTACTTTATTATTAATTATATTTCAAACACAACTTGTTATTTTACATATCTGAATAAACTTTTTAAATAAGATATGGTTAAAATTGATGTAAAACATCAATTGTGTCAATATTGCAGTGAAAAAGGTCAAAAACACCTAAGCTGCTAATATAAAACATGTTTGGTGGTCCGTCCATGCGCCCATGCGGTGCTTCTATATGGCTAAAAATGATTCCATAGGATAAACTCTAAGCCTTTTCAACTCCGAAGCTCAGTAAATCACTCCACAGAACGTGCCAAAAATTACTTTTATCATGAAGAACAGTGTTCAATGCAGATTCTCTGATTTTGACCGATAATCAGCTTCATAAGCTCTACCAAGAGAACCTAAACCTACCGTACTGGGAGGCAATACAGAGTAAATAATCCTATAAGAACGTGAAATAGATTCAGATGCATTCCAGACACACCTTAGCTTCACCTGCAATAGTCTACCTTACTACCAGAGTGAAGTACAGCAGTAAATAAATCCAGACCATCGGAATCGAAGAACCAACACAATCAGAGATCTCAAAACAATTACATTTTTATTTGAGGACTCGGAAGATTCATTAAATCGATACAATTCTCCTGCAGCTGCCAGATCTTGGCCAAGTGCTTAGTCCAACAACCTTTGTATCAGGTAGTGCAGCTAGTGATGTTACACTCAAAACCATCTCTATCACAATGACAGGGTGCTAAGGTGGCACTGGCATCACTTCTTCTTGTTCGCCACATTCAGCTGCTGGAGGTTGAGCAACAGGTCGTGGGAGTCAAGGAACACCTTGTTTGCTGAGGTCGAAATCGTGTGGGAAATCTCCCTCGCAGCTTCAATCTGCCTGAGGGCAAGGAAAGCAGGATTGTTTGCAATGGCTTGACCAATCAGTTCTGCACTCTTAGCCTCACCCTGTTCCCAGCAGAGATCAAAGCATAGTTGTCTTAGAGCAATCTTCAGGTCAACAAATACATTGACTGGATATTGCAAAATATAAGGAAAGAATACTCAAGCATGCCTCGCTCAGCTAGGATATGATGGTTATATTGCTTAGTTGAACCACAGGCATGAGGGGACCAGAACTACAAAAACAAATGTCCATTTTTCCTATTATTTATTACTAAATTGCATTCAGGCATAGCTTACATAGCCTTTATAGAAGAATATGGAGTGGATTTCTTACCTGTGCCCTGATAATTGCACTTCTCTTATCTTGCTCAGCTTTCTCAACAATGAACTTTGCACGCTCAGCTTCTTGTGCAGCAACTTGTTTGGCTTCAATGGCATGAGTGAACTCCTTCCCAAAGCTTAGGCTTGTAATGGAGACATCATCAAGTGCAATGTTGAAGTTCCTGGCCCTTTCGGTCAGAATCTTCCTAATCTCCCTACTCACAGTCTGAAACAGAGGGGAAACAACAACCAGTAAGAAGCATACTCAACTAACAGGAAAGAAAGATGATAATAAAGGGTTTAAGCTACCTCTCTCTGTGTGATTAGCTGACTAGCATTGTATTGCGCGACAACAGCTTTCAGGGTTTCATGAATAATTGAAGGAAGAACTCTCTCATTGAAGTTCTCACCCAGAGTCCTATAGATAGTTGGTAGCCTTTCTGGCATTGGCCTAGTTAGGACACGGAGACCAATTTTCACCTGCCCAGTAGAGATAACAGATATGTATAAAAAAAATAAAAAACAATCCTACATTCTGTAATTAAGATCAGCATCAAAACAACTTTGAACACAGGTACACATGGCAGAAAGGCCCTGTTCCAAACCACTAAAGATAATTGTTAGCTGTCAAAATTATCCCTACTGGTTTGGAACAAGTCGAGCTAATGGTTTAGATAATACAGTAATTATCTAACCCTCAACTACTATTTTACCAGCAGATCCAACTCAGCTAATAGCAGTTGAATGATGCCCAATAGTTCTTTTTAGTCGTTTGGAGCTATTATGCCTAGTGATTTAGAACACTTAGCTTTAGCTAACAATTATCCAGATAATAACTATCCATTACATATTAGCTAGTTAACAATTAACACTAGTGGTTTGGAGCATGGCCTACCGCCTAAGTTAATATACGTTATTACTTGTAAAGTAAAAACAGTCCATCCACAAATTCAACAAGAAAAAATGAAGTGTGTTGCTAAGTACCATATGCCACATAAAGGGTTTTTTCTCAAGACACAGAATGTGAAAAAACATAGTAAACACAATCCTATGTACGCCAAAAATAAACTAAGAAGAATTTCTCAAAAAAAATGAAAACTAAAAAGGATTTCTAATTCAATTAGACATATGTTGCCTATAATACTCAAAATGCCGTAATGCATAAACCGAATAATGTCCACAATACCATCAATAGATCGTGCAACAAAGAAAAACAAGCTAAAGCCCCCCCACAAGAAAAAAAAGATATTATATGCTGACTGGAGTATAATTGGTGACATTTTGTAGCGAACTAGCAATAATAATGTTTCAACAATTAATTCATAAACAAGAATCACAATGTATGCTGAAATGATCCTTTGTAACAGCTAATGAGGCTACCATAGGATCAAACGGTCAACAAATCAGTAAGAAACAAGTTTGTTGTTCCCAATTTCTGTTCAGAGCAACACAAAAGTATCCATGCTAAACATCTTCGAGGACTAAAACAGATGTGCATTTACCATCTGGAGATCCCTGCTACCAGAAGTACTCTCAACAAGGTTTGGTCGAGCACGGACATCATAAATGATTGGTCGTTCAAACCATGGAATCATAAAGTGAGTCCCTTCAGGGTACACCTGCATCAAGGAAAGATCTAATTTAATTCGAATATGTTCATTATATCTGTTGGTGTGCACATTAAGATCACGTAAATAATATGAACCCAATCAATGAAACTCCATAATAGAAGCTAGCAGTATAATAGCATTGATTCAATAGTGCACACGTTAATAGATGAAGTTTTGGTATGGTATATAATAACTATCTACCTTAAAAGGACTCAAACTATAATGGTGCACACAGAGGATCAACACCACCACTTACTTGGATGGGTATAGATGTGAGTAGAAGTATCCTCAAGGCTAAAAGGAGAAAATAATACACACATATTGTGAAATATTAGCTTAATAAAAACCTGACCAAGCTCATCTAAAATGTGTACGCTTCTATATAGAATCCCTACTTTCATACTTGCTCCTGCGTTTATAACTATTCCTAGCTATACCACTTTGTCCACGTTTATAAGCATTCCTAGCTGGGTCCCACGCACATGAACCAGTCTGCCTACTGCATTTATCTTTTGCGGATGAATAAAGAAAAGAAACAAAATCCTCTTCCAGCCTAAGGCCAGTAGAAGCACATCATCTTCCAGTGGGGGTACGGTGTGTCAGCATATTAGGGGCATTTCAGTGTTTTACCCGTCAACTTGTTTTGGTCGAGGGAACCTCAAAATGCTTATGAATGCGGACAGGGAAACCATTGTACTAGTACAAAGATCTAACGTAATTCAATATAATTCAAGTTGGGTTTGGCAAAGATTGAGCTTGCTCAAGAACATTTGATTAAATATAAACTGCATTAGATAGAATAATCAAAGAAGCAGGCAAATTGAGTTTCTGAGCTAAGCTATATTTTACAATCAACTGGGTAGGAGAGTAAAAAAAAACATCAGTAGGCTCTCTGACAACAAGACATACAAAAGTGGGCTAAAATAGCATTCCTCATTCTCCTGGATACAAAACTAGCACAGAAATAAAAAAGAACAAACATTAAATGGTACTATATGATCCGGTAAAATTCACATGTTCACTAAACAAAACTACGTAAAGTTGCTAACACATACAAACATTTCACTTGGTAACATAATTATATCATGTCAGCATTAAAGATCCCGCATAAATAATCAGTTATTAGGAAGATCACAATGATAACTGTGAGGTCAAAAAACCAAGACACGGTACATTTCCTACCTCAAACTAGTCATATATAAAGAAATTTGGAAAGACTGAAACACTCTACAAGCCCAAACAACTTTCTATTTCAATACTGCATGACCAGAATTCACTAGAAGGCCATGGTGTGGAGAAAGATCGGGATCAAATCCTTGGAGAAGATTACGGAAACAGCAAGAAGGTATAAAATTGTGCATCCACAACTGCCCACCATAGCATCAACAATCTAAGTGATTGCACTTGTCTATAATGAATTACAGGCTTGCTTTCGAAAATACTAGCAAAACTTAGCATAAAACATTTTCAAGCAGTTCCACACTACATAACAACTATTGGTTTGCGTATCCGACATCTACGTAGTACAATGCAAATGCTGACAGGAATAACTTGCTGCGTATTCCACATGTCTTTAGGTGACTCAGCACACTATATTTCATAACAACCTTAACTGTCAAACAGTTCCAGATTGTGGTTGTGCAAATAAGGACTCTGACAGCTAGCATCACTGGTATTACACCACAAACTGGAATGCTATTGCAAATGCTCAACAAAGACTCCACAATCAAGGTCCAGAATTCACCACATACAATCCTTCAAGAAAGAGAAAAACATGTGCCTCAGTGACAAATTGACAAACAACAAAATCAGTTTTCCTTAAATGCAACGGATGATTAGCCCGGATTTACAAAATTAATGCTCAAAAATGGCAAAGGATTGCTCAATAACATTCAGGCGTGCACGAATCCGCATATCATAGCACCCAGGGCAGCATTTTACCAGCGAGGAGGCACAATACTGCTACAAAGAACTAGCTTGATTTGGATTAACAGATCTTAAAAAATCCTTTAAAGACATTGTCCAGGCTGAAATGCATCTCATCATCGCTCACACATCAACATTTCTCCATCAATCACGCCCTTAGCAATCAAATCACTCAAGTACAGAGGAGGCCAGAGAATGGAAGTGGGGGGGAGCGGCAACCGGACCTTATCCTTAATCCCCTGGATACGGTTGAAGACGATGGCGCGGTGCCCACCCTCGACGTTGTAGAGGCTGTTCATAGCGGCGTACACGGCGGCGCCGCCAAACACAGCCACCTTCACGAGCGCGCCGGCCCCCGCCGGAGGGACCGGAATCCGGCCGCCACCCTTGACGTTCATCTTGGCTGCGCCGCGTGGGGTCGCTGGAGACAGAGCAGGCGGTGGTGGAGGGGAGGGGGAGAAGGAACCGTGGGGCGGCGGCTAGGGTTTTGGGGTTCTTGTTGAGAAGTCGCAATGGAGAAGCTCGGAGAAGGGGTTGGTCTTGAGGAGGATAGCGAGTGATCGAGACCGTTGGAGCAGAGATGGACAGCAAGCGAGACGGAGGGGGGCGTGGGTTTCTTTCCTGCGTTGCAAGAAACGAAAACGTAATAGCGCTATGGAGTTGGCACGAGTGTGGATTTCGGATAAGGCCTCGTGTGCATTTATGCGTTTTTTTTTAAAAATTAAATTGATTTTTATAAAAATTTTGCGAAATTTCTGTGAAATTTTTGCGTTTCAAACGTGGTCTAAGCTCTTTTCTCGACCACACCTGCCACGTCATTTCTAAATGTTACCAGGCTAATCAAAATTAATTAATAAAGTACTAGTATTATAACAATAAAATATAAAAATCTATAAGACATTTTAGTAGGCATTAGCTATATTACAAAATATAATATTGGTAAGTAAGATTTAAACATAAATGCAATATATTTCTATATAACACTGTCCGTGTGTGAAATTTGTTTTTCATATCTAGACCATATCTGAGACTTGCGCTTGATAGTTTGAGCACATCAACTCCTCTTTTTTTCTTCTTTTATGTTTGTGTTCTAGAAATAAACCCTTATTAGTGTTAGCTTTGAGTGATGGTAGTGGCTAGCGACGAAGCTACGTCTATGCATTGGCGCTAGCTGACACTAGTGATTTTCAGCAAATTTCTCATCAAGGTTAATGAACCCGTCGTGCAAACTATATGACCTAGCGATTCTAGGCGGCTGGCTTCGTCCATGTGGCCATACAGTTTTCCTACAAATATGCATTTCAATATTCTTCTAGTGAACTCTTAGAAGTGGTTGGCTTTGGATGTATTTTTTAAAAAAAATATTATATACAAAACATTTTAGGGGGATTATGAAAGTTGTTTTGCACTTATAAACATGTGTTTTCAGGAATATTATTGGATTATATTTGACAGCTTGTAACAACAAAATGTTTGTAGGAAAATTTTATCCTATGCCTTCAATGGCAAGTGACGATGGCGGTCGATTAAATGTACGGTAGCTTGGGTGGTAAAAAGGCTCGGCTCGAAACTAATTCACACTATAAATCAACATTTATTACATACTCCGTCTATTTATAAATTATTATCGTTATTGATTTCTAACATTATCTTTTCTTATTTTTTTTATTCAAAAACTTACGCATGGCCGTGGACGAAGATTAGGGGGGCCTATTGTAGCGTGATTGCTTCAGATTGGGCCTTCAGACTGCAAATTCTTAGAGATGCGGCCCAATGCTCTAGATTAGGGATACAAATGGGTTGATCCGCTTATCTACGTGCTCATAAATTTTATGAACCAGATGTTTCTCCGACGCGCTGTCGCGAAAATTTATAATGGTGATGATGATTTATTATGGTAGGATGAAGTAAAGCTCTCATAATAGATAAAAAATTAAAACATATGAGAACTAATTAATAAAATTTATTTGAGCTCACAGGATATAATAATTAATCATATTTGCTTGAAATTTTAAAGTTTTTTTTAGTTGTGTTTATTAATGAAATTTGAACAGAACATCTATTAGGATGGTGCCGTCGCAGATAATGTAGAGGGTGCGGATGGATCGAGAAAGAGAGAGAGTCATATTGAGCAAAAGTGGATGAGAGACGAGGATTAAATGGAGGATGACAGCTGGTGTAAGATGAAGGAGAGAGACAAAAGAAGTTAAATGAAGAGGACTAAAATAAATGACAAAAATTAATTAGAGCCTCATAATCGAACGGTGTAAACATAAAAGATGTAGCTCCATGAGGATTCAGCTTTAATAGTTAATGGGTTGTACAAATATAAATATTATAGATTTTAAGGATACTCACAAACTTAAGCCTCATTTGGAACATATAAATTTCAAAAAATCACAAAATATCATATCAATCAGCCCAATTTCAAAGGAAAAGGCATTAAACTGGAAATTACAAATACAACATTATACTGGATATAGACTCACGTACGCTTCGAAAACATACTCTCATTATTTTTTACTGATGAAACAAATTATTATAAAAATTTATGATATTTATTATAGGATGTGCCTTACCATTATTATAAAAACATACTCTCATTGTTTTTTTAAATAAGATGAATGGTTAAAGACAGATAATATTTCAAATGTAAATTTTAATTCAATATTTTTAACTTTTTTGCTCGGGTGTGTCTAACCATTATACTAAGCATCGTAAGAAATCCAAGATATTTTTTTACCGGTATTTGATTCAGTGAACAAGCAGGAACCTGTGGGATCTCAATTTTTTAAGTTAAATATAAGGAATGTGTTGGTTCAAATGGATTAAAAAAATAAGCTGCAGTTAGATTTGAAGTTTAAAACAACAAACTAAAACCTACTCTCTCCATCTTAATAAAAGCTTATTTTTAGATTTTGTTGACTACGACTTTGACTGATGATTTTGATAAATTTAAATAATTTTAATAATATAAATTATATATATTATGAAAATATTTATTTTGAAGAATTTAAAAATACAAATACTATGTTTTTATTTTTAACTAAATCTATAAAAATTATGTTAAAGCATTAGTTAACAAAAGCTAAAAATAAGTTTTTAGTGAGACGGAGGTAGTATCTAATTGTTGTTGGGTGGGTCCAGAGGTGAATGTCAGATATGGTGTGGAGAGTCACGGGCCAGTAAACTTGAATTCAGCTCAGCCAGTAGAGGGGTATTTGTCCTGCTAAGTGGGCTTTGCAGCCCAATAATGAATTTGGCCTAGCGATAGAGAGGCGGAGGGGGCTTGAAACTGATCCAAGCGGAAGGTAACAGGACCGCAGGATTATTCCCACTAACTTCGTATGAAACTCGATTTTGGTCGATCCAGCATCACAGTAAAAATTAAAGAGCGTAATCGGTAGCCTAGCTAGGTCCGACTAATATAAGGCCTCCATGGGATTGGAGGATTTTTTTTCCTGTACATTTTTTGTATTTTTTTTTTTGAAATTTAAATGATTCATGTAAATCTTTTGTAAAATTCTTACATTCTAAAGGAGCCCTGAGCATGCCACGTTTGGATGTAAAAGGATCCTAAAAGTGAATCTAAAAGGGGTCACCAGTTTTCACCTTTAGCGATAGCAGTTTACTAACGAAGCATCACCAGTTTTCACCTTAGCGATAGCACTTTACTAACGAAGCAAAAAAGAGATGCGTCCTGATCATTGGATGCGCCAGCCTCAGCCACCGACGAAGCGTGCATGTGCTCCCTGGCTCCCTGCGTCTGTCGAGCTCGCTGTAGATGTGACTGCAGGGGGCGTTGTACTCGTCGGTGCCATGTGGCGCGCTCACATGCCGATGATGTTGAGGTATTTCTATCTAGTGGATACTCTTCGTATATGGAAGTTTTACTTTATTGATGTTATTCTTCTGGAGTAATGCTGCATCTGCAAACAATCTTACAAAAACTTCAAAAAGGATGATGTGGCAACAAATTATACCATGACCCTGGTGAATTCTCCTTGAGCCAATAGTGCCACATCAATTGTTTGTAAAATTTAAGTAAGATTTGTTAGTGTAGATGTAGCAGTGCTTTCTTTTTGTACTTCATATGTCACGTGATCATCTTCATTCTGTATTTCTATGATGACCATAAAAGCACCTACTCCCTCCGTTACAAAATATAAGTATTTCTACATTTAATCAAAATCAAACTTTTATCACTATAGCCACTATAATTAATAATATTTTATCATATAAAAATTATATTTTTTTGAATTCATTATGAAATAAGCTTTCATAAAAAATATAGAGTAAAATGTACTAGAGGACCTCCAACTTGTTAGCATGTGTCATTTAGGTCCATATACTTTGATTTTGCATTTTTAGAACTCTAAACTATTTCTCCTATCTCATTTGGGGCAAACTTTTATTTTTTATTTTAGCACCCTAAAGTATCGCCCCCATCTCATATGAGTCACTAAACTTTGATTTTTTTTATCTCCTTAAATATATTTAAAGTCATTTTTCTTCATCTTATTTCAAAAATTAGTTCAAATGTATAAAATTATAAGTTATTTTTAAGTATTTTTAATTATAAAAATAAATTATATTTATCATATTTTTTCAAATAATAAAAATAATCATAAAATGCTCGATTTTTCAGACATTTATATAAGAGCTAGTGCATGTACCGCTAGAGTATAGGCAGGGCTGCAAAAGACATTCCAGCTACGTGGCACTCTCTAAATTTTTCTCTCCAATTGAGAGGATACAGTTCCTCTGGTTAGACTCCGCTCCATTCTCTTGGTCATATACAAATTAAATAAATATTCTCTTAGTCATTAAATAAATATTCCCATAATAAAAAAATAAATAAATCTTAAATTTGTAAAAAAACAACAATATAAGTCTATCATACACAAATTCTTAAGTTAGTCACTAAATTTCTATAGTCCAAAAATATAACTAGAGATAAAGTAAAATCTTACTGCAATGCTCATTTAACTTTTTGAGCTGCTCATTTATCTTTTTCTGTTATGCTTTATGTATTTTTTATAATGAACTAATGATGAAGAAAAAATACAGCCAATCATCTTTTAATAATCACCATGACTTATTTACTATTTGTCTTATTTAAAAAATATAATAAATATCATATATTTAAGTTAAAAATAAATAAAATTTTAGTTCGATTCTAATTTTATCTGACCTCACAATTTTTAATTTATTATCTTGGGCCTGTTTTCACCTCTAGCAGCCGCACAGAGGGAACGAGATCGGTGATGCTTGTCAGAGAACGAGCGCCCCTGGTAGGTGGGCCTAATAGGGGTGCCCCTTATTAGGACCCACGCGGCGGCGGCGGTGGCCGGCCGATCGTCACCGAGACGAGCGGCAGGCGAACCGGTTCCCGCACAGAGAGGGAACTATGGCGGCGTCTCGGTCACAAACGAGGACAGAAGTGGAAGAAAGCACCGCTTGCCAGGTACGCGAGGTTGAAGCCGTGTTGGAGAAATCGAGTCCCACGCTGTGTCGCTGCTTACGGAGGACGCCGTTTGGTGTCAATAAAAATAATCGAGGCATTTAGGTTTTTGACTTATTTTTACTATAATCAGATTTTACTCTCTTCGATTTTAAAATATTAACGCGGTTGATATTTAACATCAATTTTGATCATTCGTTTTATTAAAAAAATTGTTTAAATATGTAAAATTTAATTATTATTTGATCTATCATCAATAAAATTTAAATCACAACTAATAATTTTACACATTGAAACAAATTTTTTAAATACGACGATTGGTCAAAGTTGATATCAGTGAATTCAAATAGAACGTAAATCATAACACTGTACATCTATATATCTTCCCACACAATTTTAGTCCTATTTTTATACTTATACCCATCAAATGAATCGGGATCGCATTCCTACATCTATATATTCTCATGCTTTCAATCTTAATCAATCACATCAGGATTGCCTAAATTGTGTCAGGATTCTGAGTAAAAAAAAGAAAAAAACTATGTTAGAATCATGAGAGGATGCAAAACATGTAAAGTAATTGATAAATGATGATTAAATATCCTCAATCGACCGTAAACCTCTCTTTATATAAAAGTGGAAGGTCTGCTTCTATGGAGAGCTGGTCACTCCAACAAATCGATAACTTTTTTAAAAACAGATAAAACCAAAACTTTTGGTTTTCTCGAAGCAGTCTGTATGCATTTTGAAAACTCTGTAGCTTCCACGTTTGAACTTCAAACTAGTCCATTTATATATTTGTTTCGATCGTTTCGATGTGGGCTCACCTTGAAACCTTTGAAGCTTCTTTCATTTCTCTTCGCCTCTCTGTTTCTTCTATACGAATTAGTCAAAATGCTTATTTAATAACATGTAAACATATCTAAACATCAAACTATGAAGTAATTAAAGTTAGCATCAATGTAAACAATTTTGCTCTTACTTAAGCGAAATTCTGATCTAGCAAAGTTCCGGTTTTAAACCTTCTGATCAATAATAACCAGATACTTTGATGGAATAAATCTCGAGCATAGAGAGTGTGCTCCCGACACTCCGATTGGGCATCGGACACCGACGAGAATTTAGAGATTTTTACCATAGCGAGGCGGTTAAAATTGAAACTTTAGTGTGACAAATTGGAAGTTTTGATTTTAGCTGAGTGTTAATTTTAGTTGTCAACGCCATCAAAATGAATCGGAATCGCATTCCTATATCTTTATATTCTCACTTTCAATTCTAATCAATCACATCGGGATCGCCCAAACTGTGTCAGGATTCTGAGTAAAAAAAAAAACTGAGTCAGGATTCTGGGAGGTTGGAAACGCCGCGAATCCGGCGCCCGGGGAGTGGAGCGCGTGACGATTCCCACCACCTTCCCGCGACAAGACGTTCGTCACTGTCCTTGTCCTTTTATATGGCTGCCCTGGCCAGCGCAAGCGCAAGATTGGCAGCCAGGCTACGACCCTCGGCCGCCTCCGCGCCGCTTCTTCGCCCTCGCGCCGCGGCCGCCTCCGCGCGCCGCCATCTCTGTCCGTATTTCTCTGCGGGAGGTACGTCCGCGCCTCTCTCTCTCCGCCCAGTCTTATCTTCCCTCCCGTTCTTGGACCTCAGCGCCTGCTTTTTCCTTCGATTTCGCCTTGACTGCGTTTTCGAGGGGCGGATTACGGGCGAAATTCCTAGCTCCTGTTGGCCTCGGATTGTAGCCGCTGCGATTCGCGGGTGCATTCGCTTTATTTTGGTGAATTGGTACGGAAGTATGAGGAACCGGATGGGCATGGCGTGGCCGCCTGAGTGGAGCGAATAGGATGCTTGTTGCGTGTGAACTGACACGGTTGATTGATCTAAAATTGGTCCTTTACATTTCTTTATCCCGGTGAGCCGGTTACCGTATCACATATCTGCGTTTTAGTATAGTTTAGTTGGCGTATGAGAAAACTTATACCCACAAAAACTCTGTTTCGAGCTGTGAGCATGATTTTCGATGTATGTGATTGATATGGACCTTCAATTTATTTGGTCTTGCACCTCTCGGCATGTTATTTGTTGAGTGCTTTTGGCTTGGCTCTGACGGTAGCGTAGAATGTGACTTGTGCTTCGTTCTTTTGTCAACATTATAGAGATTAATAATTGATAAAGGAACACATAAGCTGACGCATAGGGACAATCTTACTGCACATGGTTGAGAGATATTAAGATAATTATTCTTAGTCACTAATGACTTTTCTGTGGCATATTGGGTTAGATATCTTACAACTCCAGGTTCCAGCCCCACAATGGATGAAACCTTGTCCGGCATCCAACGATACTCATTCACTCTAGCACTCAGTCACAATTATTGTAGACCATATTTTAAACAATTTTGAGTAATCATATGTTAGGCCTGCTCTTTTTTTGTTCTGCTTTCAACCTTTTTATTCTCCCAATGATTGTTCACATCTCATTTTCTTCTCTCTCTCTCTCTCTCTCTCTCTCTTTCTCTCTGTGTCTCATTTTTAACTTCTCTCGTGGCCCGATTCACCTTGATTCATGACATACTCGTAATCAACATAGAAATTTGACCATCTTTACTAAAGAAACAGTTTTCTAGATAGAATTATCATTTACTCCCTCTGGTTTTAAAATAATAACACCGTTGACTTCTAACATCATCTTTGACCATTCATCTTATTCGAAAAATTTGTTCAAATGGGTAAAATTATTATCTGTGTTTCAAATACCTTTAATGATTAATGATAAAACAAATTATAACAAAATATATGATATTTATTATATTTTTTTGGATAAGATGAGTATTCAAAGATGATATTATAAGTCAACGGCGTCAATATTTTAAAACCGAAGGGAGTACCTGTCAGCAAATAGTCCAATATTATTTTTTTCCTCGAACATGCAGGAGCACCTGCGTATCATTATATTAAGAAAGTCCAATATTATGTACTGTATATTGGAAACTTGGCTCCAATGTCCATCAGTCTAAAAAAATATTTATGAAAGTTTTGATTTATTTCTGATTTATTGATAATCATGGATGGCTTGATGCTACTATTCTTGTTAATTTCATCAGAATTCACATGTTTCTAGGAGAAAGAGTTGTCCCCATGTCTCAAAAAGTAGTTCTTATATGGGCTAATCTGCTCATAATTGCAGGTTATTTTTCAGACATGTCTAACATAAGCGGTAGCAATGCCCACATCGCAGTTACAAGGGTGCTATTCTGTGGCCACTATTGGCCTGCTTCTACTAGTTACACAAAGGAGTATTTGCAGAATTACCCATTCATTCAGGTTAGGTACACTTCTGGCATGTTACTGTGTAAACAAGCAGCAGTCACTGCATCATTTAAATATTCAAATTATAATATGCACATGTATGTAGCTGAGTGCCCTTCAATATTAGTGTTACTGTATTCTTGTAGGCTTAATGTTTCTGAAGTTTCAAAGCTTACCTTTCATATGCGTCTTGTCTTGATTCTAGCATTATTGCAATGTTTATAATTTTTGGCCCTTGAAATGTTATAGTTTCACATTCAGAGCAACCATTTGATGATCACAATTCCTTGAAAATATATAAAATTTGAGGTGCTTTGTTTTTCCTCAATGTCAGTAAGAGGTGCCATCTGAACAATTAAAGTGATGCAAATATCCATTGCTGGTGTTGTCATACAAGTGGTTTTTGAATTTATGATCCATAAATATATCAATTTTTTCTATCAAACCACATAGAACAACAGTTAATGCATTGTGCTTACTTAAGCGCCTCCTTAATTATTGTGTTCATTTCGTCCTGTTTGATTACTGGGGCAGAACACATGCATTTAATAAAATTGATGTTTTTGTGAGCTTATCATGTGTCGATGCATTTCGCAGGTTGATGAAGTAGGTCTTGAGCAGGTACCTGATGTCATACACAACTATCATTTATGTGTAGTAAAAAATCGGCGTATAGATTCAGATATCATTGCCAAGGCAACTCAAATGAAGATTATTATGCAGTATGGTGTTGGATTAGAAGGTGATTAGGATGCTGTCATCTTATCTTCCAATCTATCAGGATAACTGCCCCTCTTTTATAAGAGCACTTTTTTACAGGTGTCGATGTAAAGGCTGCCACAGAACACAAAATCAAAGTTGCTCGAATACCTGGGAGTACCACTGGAAATGCAGTTTCTTGTGCAGAAATGGCAATCTATCTCACTCTAGGTGTTCTGCGTAAGCAAGTATGTGCTGTATGCCTAACAGTTTTGCCATTGGGTAGTTAGTGATGCTGGCTTCTTGTTCAGTTTCTTGAAGCTTCATTCAGATGATCATTAAACATTTTCTCTGTAAAACAGTTACATTATATAAATTCGCAATTTCTTTCATGGCTAAGCTTTCCTTTCCCTATATTGATTGGCAAATATGAAGCAGATAAATGGTTGCCTTGCTTGAACCTAAGTAGCATCTATTTAGTATTTAGACCAATCGTGTCCTATATTGATTTATTTAAGGAAAAAAGTAGGCTTTTGAATTAATCATTGCTTTATAATGTAGATATATGTTCACTTCTTTAATGAATACATATCATCCTAAATTTCATTGTGTGGAAGTTAACATGCTTCTTTTAGTTGCATAAACTGAAATTAAGGGGCATTTACTTTGCAGAAGCAGATGGATACTGCTGTGGTTCAGAAAGACCTTGGAGTTCCAGTTGGAGACACAATATTTGGCAAAACAGTATGCAATTAGTGTATAAGTTGCTTTAATGTACTTTTCATAGGAATTGTCCTATTCATATATTAATTTGTATTGTAATGCACTATGTAGGTGCTTATCCTAGGCTTTGGAGCTATTGGCGTAGAACTTGCAAAGAGGCTAAGACCGTTTGGTGTAAAAATTCTTGCTACCAAAAGAAACTGGTCATCAGACACAGTACCATGTGGTAAGATGGAATACCTTCATATATCTCCTTTATGAAACATATTCTGTTCCATTCCTAAAACTTTCCGAGTGCAGACATTGATGGGCTGGTTGACAAGAAAGGTGGCCCAGAAGATATGTATCAATTTGCGGGAGAAGCTGACATTGTCATAACATGCATGACCTTAACCAATGAAACGGTTAATACTCCTGTTCTTCATGTTCTTATTTCCTGCAGATAATCTCTAGTTGACTTTGATTTTAAATAATGGTGTTATAGGTTGGAATTGTGGACCACAAGTTTGTCACATCAATGAAAAAGGTATGTGCTTGTTTCTAACACACCGATATCAAAATGATAAGATTTACTGGTTACTCACTTTATTATCCTCCTTATCTGATTAATTATTTGTTTATTCAATAAAGAAGCCACCAAATTTATGCAACCAGTTGAGAATATGATATACAAAATAATTGTGTTGAATGAAAAGATGTTTCTGGTGTCTGCAATGGATTATCTTGAATTACCTTTACTATTTAAGTAGGGATCATATTTGGTCAACATTGCTAGAGGACGCTTGCTGGACTACAAGGCTGTGTTTGATCACCTCCAGTCAGGTCATTTAGGTGGTTTGGGCATTGATGTTGCTTGGATGGAGCCTTTTGATCCAGAGGATCCTATTCTAAAATTCCCAAATGTAATTATAACACCACATGTGGCTGGAGTCACCGAATACTCCTACAGATTGATGGCAAAGGTTTGCAATTGTTTCTTGCAAGGCCCATACTTTTCATTAGTCATATACAGTAGTTGCTAGTTTTCTCTCTCAGTTACCTGCTAAATGTCAAGTTCACATTAAACAGTGGTATGAATTGTAAAATTAAAATCTTTACATTAGATTCTATTTTTACCGAACTTTTTGATAGTCATATTTGAAAGGTACTTTGTCTTCCTTGAGAACACAAATTTAGTGGAAAAATATTTTTGGTGTAACTGAACGAATCATTGAACCAGAAACATTTCTTGAATAGAAGTATTGATCAAAATTTCTTTAATGATACACTATGTGGGCTCACGCATGCTTATGCATCTGGACTCATGTGGACTCATGCGCGTGTGTGTGTGAGCATGTTGCCTGCATTTTCATTAAGGTTCAGAATGTGATGACATCAAAGTCTTGTAGAAAAGGTTTTAGAGCAGAACTTTAAATGACTCTTCACTGGTTGTGCATTGCTTGGCATATAATTCATGTTCATGATATGAACTCATTCCTGCCAGTTTTGGTGGCCAGTGGTCACAAGTAGTCACTTTCGCTCTGCCTGGTGCAGGTTACTGGTGATACTGCCATTCAGCTTCATTCTGGCAAGCCATTCACGGAAGTAGAATTTGTGAACTAAAATGGATGGCAGCTGCAGGTTTCAATAGCTATTGAACTCAGACGATAAACTGCTGTGTTCTTATGGAATAATGAATTGGCAACTTGTAAGAATAAGAAACAAGATGTTATTGTCCTTTGATAATTCTGGTTGCCAAAAATGGTTGATTGAAATATATATTCGGCCAAGTCTTGCTTTTTCTGCGACTGGTACATCTGCTATTCTAATCTAGTGTCCTGCAGCAAATGTTCAAGCTTTGGAAATGTCATTGGGTTTAATAACAAAAAGAGTTTGTGACAGAACCAAAGAACAAAAACAAATTCAGTTTAGTCCCATGTCGCTGTTGTCATTTTACACATTCCAGAAAATCAAGACAAAATATTATGGTCTTTCACTCTATTTGTATGGTTATGAATTTAGATCTCATTGTTGGTGGGCTACAGTGTTACGGCTTGCCATACCACATCAATCCACAACCTCTTGTTTGTGATATACTCCTGTATTTAAATTGTTACAATTAGGACAACAAATCTAGTCTATTTTTTAAACTAAAATGCTTGTCCTAATGACAACAACTGAAAACAGAGTATGTCTTTAGTACAGTTTTTCTTCAGTTCACATTAAACAAAGTTTCCAAAGTCTACAATGAGTTTGATAACCTGGTATGTTCTGTCCACATCAGATCAACTATATGGCCATTCAATCACAACTTTGCACAAGTACGTCTGATCACGGGTCTCTTTCTCATGCGAAGCACGACTTTCTATAAATTATAAAGTACTTGATTTTTATGATTTTGACAACTAAACCAACAAAGAAGCCACGGCTGACCACAGAAGACAATATAGTGCAACCAGGATCCGAAATGCTGTGATCCCATACATACAGCAGCTGGAAGCTTTTGTTTTTGCCGTGTCATGCAGTGAACTTAGCAGCTCAGTTAAAAAAAAAAAAGAAAGTAGCTGAAGAGGAGGAATGGTGCTTTGAAATTGTTGGCACCAAAAAATCAGAGCCACCGGAGTATTTGGCACGTTGCTGGAGTGTTCGATAAGCCCTCTCGGGTTAGAATACTTCGCCCACGAGAGTGTCTGGCAAGCCCTCTCGGGTTTGGACACCTGGCCCACCAGAGTGTCTGACTTTTTTGGGTTGGGGCATGAAATCCACCTAATGCCGGACTCTCCGGTGAGGCCTCTCGGGTTTTCGAATTTATACGACGGACACTCCAGCATTTTACCGGAGACTCTAGTCGCCGGAGTATCTGGTACTTTACCGGACACTCCGACAGTGTCGATTTAGAAAGGTTTTCAGCAGATTAATTCCAATTTTTTTTCTAACTTGGAGGATCTGTTACCCTACGGGATAAGACCATCTTACCTCTATAAAAAGAGGCCCACGGCCGGTTGAGAGGCATCCCAATCGAACCTATCATTTGCTTTTACATTTTCATTCTTTTCTAAACCCTAATCCCGTACTCGACCTTCGTGTTGTTCTTCCTTCGTCTCAGCGACGACCGAAGGCGATCCGGCTGGCTTGGCTGAGCCCGGATCAACCCTAAGACGATCCTCTTCCGACGAGGTCCCTCCCGAGGAGGGGTTATCTAGGTGCTGTCTCAAATTCGGCGTTGAACAAACGTTGACGTTCCTGCACACGATAACACGAACGTGCAAGTGGTGCGTTGGCCCGGACCTGATTTCGACGTCAACACATTTTTTGACGACTCCACTGGGATCGAGTGATTCTCATTACGAACTCCGAGATCTACACAATGAACATCGTCATGCCATCCTTTTAGGAGTTGCCCAAGCAGGCGCGAAAGGTGTTCCTAGAGCGCCGAAAGGCTTCCGAGGAAGCGCGCAACGCGCGGGAAGAGCGGGAGCTGCAGGAGTGCTTGGCGTGCTTCAAGAAGAATCGCCAAGGCGCCATCTCTCAAGTGAAGGAGCCCGTTCTTCCGACCGTCGTCAACGAGTGGCCATGGGTGCTGCCAATGTAAGGACATCTTCGCACCCTCCCATTACTTTTGAAGACCTTTCATATTACTTTGTCGATCTAAAATAGGTCCTAACTAATGATATGCAATACGATCCAAGAGAACTTGTCTAAATCCAAAAATGCTAGTATTGCATCATCTTCTCGTGTTGCGCATGTAGGTCCTACTACTAGCACATCGGCACCGACTACACCTAGTGTAGAGCAACCTCGGTATGGCAATGCCGTTGAACTCGTTTAGTGGACAAACTAATTTTCCATCGCTTATGCAAACGAACGCTTTAGTAGTGTCTCTCGCTAGCGTAGAGCCGATCACTAGCATCGCCAATCCGACCACGAGCCGATTGTGCCTCCTTACTGTACCGTCGCATATAGCACACCACTCATCCCATCAAGCGGTACGAGTATCTCTTATGGTCCTGTTCCTAATAAACTATTTAGTTCCATGAAAACGAATGTACATCCTCCACCATCTAGTACTTTCGCTAGGCCACCCATTGCCAGTATAGAAGAGTGTATGGTGTGCATTAAGGAGGACTGGAACAAGCAATTCCGTGAAATGCTAGGGGTAGATCTCAAAAGAAAAGACCGGATTGACCAAAACGATACCCCGCATATTTTGGTTTGGTGCCTTATCCTAGTGGATGGCGTGTACCTGACTTCATCAAATTTAATGGCGAAGATAGTAAAACTACTTAAGAACACGTTAGCCAATATACAGCGCAATTAGGAGAAGCGGGTTTTAGAGAAGCTTTGAAAATATGCTTGTTTTCTTTATCGTTAATCAGAACCGCTTTCTCGTGATTTTCCTCATTGACCCCAGGCTCCATCTACACATGGTAGTCTTTAGAGCGTAAATTTCATGATTACTTTTATTCTGGGGACAACGAGTTAAAGTTGTCACATTGGACATCGGTTAGGCAAAGAAAAGACGAACCCGTCGTTGATTATCTTCGGCGGTTTAGAGATGTTAAAAACCGATGCTTTAATTTAACAATTTTTGAAAAAAATTTAGCTGACCTAGCTTTTAGTGGTTTACGATCGCATCTTAGAAAAAAGTTGGAGGGGTATGATTTTCTTACACTTACTCACCTCCAACAAAAGGCTTCGGCTTAAGAAAGCCGAAGCAAAGAAATAAAATATGACTACAAGACCCGCCACACCGTGCACGTTCGTGGAATGTGATTCGGATAGCTTCGATGATGATTCCAATGACATTCTAGCTGCCGAGTTTGTTTGGCCCTTTAAGGCCAAATCATTTGCTTGTGATTCGCTCAAACCGGTTTATAAGAATCGAAAATACGATGTGAAGTACACCTTTGATGTAGCTAAGTGTGAAAAAATATTTGACGAATTGCACAAAGGCGGATATATTAAAATGCATATACTTTGCCTCCGGTAGATGAGATTAAGCATTGAGCATATTGTAAATGGCATAACTCTTATTCTCATTCTACTAACGATTACAATGTTTTTCGCCGACAGGTCCAATCAGCCCTTAATGAGGGACGATTAAGTCTTAAAGAGATGCAGATCGACAAGCACCCCTTCCCCGTCAATACTCTAAAGCTCAACCCCAAGGTGTTGATTCGGCCTCATCAAGCCGATACAACTAAGGGGAAGAACGTGATCATCAGAGAGGAGATGCCTATTTCTTCAAGTAAGAAAGGGGCCTCTAGGAGGGTGGTCCTCGAAAAGTCCTCCGATGGTCAAATGTCTCTCAAAATCACCATCCAAGGTTCTAGACCCGAGGGGCAAGCTCCACAGTCTAAGATGATAAAGCCAAAGAATCTGGAAGTGGGCAAGTGGAAGGTGAACTAAGGCAAGGCCACGGGCCGAAAGATGGGGCCCAAAAGCGCCTTCGACTGTCTCATGGCTAAGTACAAGAACCAAAAGACCGATTTGAACGATCAGTCTACGAAGCGGCCAAGGTCGTCATCAAAGGGGAGGCAGCCCACCTAGGAAGGAGATGAGGCAAACCACGGATGTTCGTGGACCTCCTTCTCTTCCTCCACATGGATTCGAGTGCCACCTCCATGGTTCCACCCTATGTCTTGTCCACCATTTCCGGTGTTGCATCTATACATGGGGCCATGGATGCTGGTGCCGTCGATGCCCATGCCACCGATGCCCATTCCACCGATGCCATACCGGCCATTTCATCCGGGGTGGAACGGACCTAGAGGAGATGTCTTCACAAGGCTCTCTGGCCCTATTCTGGATCGGATAGAGTCTCGACCGATCAAAGTTCAAAGAGAGGGCTCCACCACCGCGCCTAAACAAGAGTGACGCTTGAAGCAAGGTAACGAGCCTGCCCTTTCTACTTTTGTTCATCAAGAGATTGCATCCGAAGGTGTCGTAAAAATCGGCACAACTGATGTCAAAATTGGGGGAGTCTTCACGGGGTCGATCACTTTGAATGATCCAATCGAAAAAGCCTCCCATGATCATGAAGCTAGCAGCAGCAGGAGCTCCTCCATGTACACTCAACTAAGGTGGTGTCCGCCTGGCCTGACCCACACTCAAAAGAGGAAGCTCCAAAGGCTGAGCCTCCAGAAGATGCAAGAAGAGGAGACGGAGAAGAAAAGTGATGAGGTCTTCAATGAGATCAAGCCGATGATCTGTCAAGATAAGCCTTGGAGAGTCAAGGAGCCCGAAGCTCCTACTCCGCTGGTGATGGAGGAAGCGATGGCTACTCCGAAGGCATTTGGGCTGGCCGACGCCGTGCTTGGAGAGGATGCTGTAGCGCCTTCACCCAAGGAAGACATTGATATGTCCGAGTTCGACGACGGTGACCTCTTGGACTACGAGCCTACACCGCCTTGGGGAGGTATGGACATCAACACCATTTGCTTATCTTTTTTCAATTATTCACTCGTAGAAGAAGAAGAGGTTATGGAAAAATTTGACTTTGGGCAAAAGAGCTCTATCTTTGAAAAGCCCAAGGAATCGGAGTACCATTTGAAACCTCTCTATGTGAGAGGTCATATTAATGGATCACCGATTTTCTGTATGCTTGTAGATGGCGGTGCTATTGTTAACCTAATGTCGTATTCTTTGTTTAAGAAGCTAGGTAAGGATGATGACGAGCTCATTCGGACCATGGCAATCGCTTTCTTTGTTGCCGATGTGTGTAGTAGTTATAGCTTGATCTTAGGGCGTGATTGGATTCATGCCAATAAGTTTGTCCCCTCTACATTGCATCAATTCTTAATACAATGGGTTAGTGATGATGTAGAGGTTGTTCATACGGATGTATCGGCTTGTGTTGCTATGGCTGTATCATCTTCTTTGCCGCATGACACCGTCAAGTGTTTGACCGGTTTAGACTTGATGAATTATGATTTTTTTTAGTGTGACTAGAGATGGTTTTGTACCCGTCAATGTAAAGCCGTGGACAATCGGCTCAATCATATCATGTGATTTAATGGAGTCAAATATTGATTGGTTGCAAAAGAGAGTGGAGCACTATCGGTCTAATACGAATGATACATGTGAAGCTATAGAAGAAATAGAGGACATGGATAAGTTAGGACAAGTATTCACATCGGCCGATCCTCTTGAGGAGGTGAATCTTGGCAGCGATGATAATTCAAGATCAACTTATATAAATAAAAATCTGAAAGCCGATTATAAAGTAAAGTTAATCGGTTTACTAAAAGAATATGTGGAATGTTTGCAGGGTCTTCTAACGAAATGCCCGGGTTGAGCCGCGTGCTAGTTGAGCATCGGCATCCAATAAAATCAGGTTTTAGATCCTTTAAGCAACCAATGAGAATATTTAACCCGAATATGCACGATTGGATTAAAGAGAAAATTAACCGATTACTTGATGTAAAATTTATAAGACCTTGTAGGTATGCGGAGTAGATCTTCAACATCGTACTGGTGAAAAAGAAGAACACCGGTAAGATTAGAGTTTACATTGATTTTAGAAATTTAAATGGAGCCACTCCCATATCCTATTATAGCTGATATATTGATTAATGAGGCTTACGGTCATAGAGTTATTAGCTTTCTTAGTGGTAATGCGGGATACAACCAAATCTCTATGGCCGAAGAGGATGTCTAAAACTACTTTTAGACGTCTCGGTTTTGTAGGATTGTTTGAGTGGGTGCTCGTGACTTTTGGGTTAAAGAATGCGGGTGCCACATATTAAAAAACCATGAACTTTATTTTTTATGATTTACTTGGTGTCATCATGGAGGTTTACATAGATGATGTGGTGATCAAATCAGCCACTTTTGATTCTCACTTGGCCTATTTACAACTCGCTTTGGACCGAATACGTCATTTCGGTTTGAAAATAAACCTGCTCAAATGTGCTTTTAGTGTATCGGCCAGGAAGTTTTTAATCTTCATAATTCATGAAAAAGCATAGAGGTAGATCCTAAGAAGATAGAAGCAATTAGTAACGTGTAGGTGCTACATGTAAGAGAGAGTTGCATAGTTTCTTAGGAAAAGTGAATTACTTGAGGCGATTCATATCCAACTTGTCGAGAAAGATTAATGCATTTACTCCTATCTTTCAGCTAAAGAATAAAGCCGAATTCACTTGGGGGCAAAACAGTAAGAAGCTTTTGAGAAGATTAAAGAATACTTGTCCTCGCCGCCAGTTCTTAGGGCGCCTAAGGGAGGAGTCTCTTTCCGACTCTACGTAGCAGCAGAAGATGATGTGGTTGGTGCTATTTTGACGCAAGAAGCCGAAAGGAAGGAATACGTTGTAACATTTCATGCTTTCAAATCTTTCAAAAAGGAGAAAGTTCAAAACTTTTGGAAACAAAATTTATGAAGTAAGGGAAACCAAAAGTTTGGTGTGAAATTGCTCTAGAAATGGACAAATTATTCACACTTAAGACTCCAATCCAAAACTTTGAATCCTTAATGAGTACCTATTTTTCAAATTCTGTAGTTTCAAACCCAGCGCGAAATTCAATAGGATTCCAAAACAAAAGTTGTTCATCTATCTCTGTTCTACTGATCTGCAAAGTTTTATATTGTTAGGAGTTCGGGAAGTAATTCTTCCAAAGCTTTGAAGTTGGTTACCTGGTCTGCCTTCAGCAGATTTTTTCAAAGGTTACCTGGTCTGCCTTCAGCAGATTTTTTCCAAATCATATTATCGGGTAACGAGTTTTAAAATTCAATATCTCCCAATTCCTCGTGAAAATTTCAGTGCATGTCGGTAGGATGGTAGAACACCTTGTTAAGAACATCTCCACCAAGTTTTGTTCACATCAGAGCCCAATAGATATTTCTTTAAGACCCCAGAAGTTGGTTAATTGATCTGCTTTTCAGCAGATTTTTCAAGTTTCCTTATCATTTACCCTTATTCGAATTACTATATCTCCCATCCTACTTGGCAAAAGCTTGTGCATGTGAAGTAGCTGTAGATCTCATATTGGAGAAACTTTCTACAAAGTTTCGTTCCTTTCCGATCTCGTTTACTGTTTCATTCACTGCACGCAAAATGCCTAACCGCTAAGCTTGGCTGGATCTTACCTGTCAAGTGGGGCCCGCTCGTCAGCGGCCTTCTCCTTCCTCCCCAACCAGCCTGCGCCAGCGTGCGCCCGCGTGGTGCGCATGAAGTCCGGCCACACGCCCCTCTCCGTGTCCATGACCCCCCCCCCCCCCCCCCCCCCCCCCCCCCCCCCCCCCCCCCCCCCCCCCCCCCCCCCCCCCCCCCCCCCCCCCCCCCCCCCCGTTTGGCCGGCCTTCAGTGCCATCTCTCGCCCTCACTCTCGCGGTCTCTCCCGGCCGAACGCACCATTCCTCCACGGAGTGCCACCTTCGAGCCATCCCCAACCTCTGTTCCCCGCCGGGAAGCTATGGCCCTCCTCGCCCAAGCCTCCTAGTGCCTTGCCGCTGCTCTTCTCGCGCTGGATCGAAGGAGATCGAGTTTTTCCCCAATTTCACGAGCTCCTTGACTGCCGCCAAACTCCGGCGAAATCCGGCCGCTAAAGGTGAGCTCGCCCCGATTTCATATGGTTCCGGCCTCCCCTCTTCACGGTGCTTCTATGGGAACCTTTAATCGAATGGATCCTCGGGTGTTTGCGCAGGGATTTTGACGAAAGCCGCCGACCGGCCGCTTGGGCCGGCCTCCTCGCCGTGGACACCCTCTCTCCGGCCTCCCTCTGCGACGACTTCCTCCGCGCCGGTTTTCTGCAGACCCCACTGAAGCTCGACATCCAATTTTCTTTGAGTTTCGTCCTTTGGTTGGAGCTCACGCCGCAGCCGAAGCCCTCTGGTCGCCGCTCCTCGCTGCCGACTGGATTCCGGTGAGGGCCTCCGTTTGTCGTTCTCACCCACGAGTTCCTAGTGCCTCGGTGGTCGTTTTTGCGGTGGGACCTAGCTCCTTTACCCGTTGGTAGCCACCTCCGGCAATAGCGCCGGGAAGCTGACCGGCTGGCTAGCCATGCGTGCCGCCTTGCTCGGGGTCGAGCCCCCAGCGCATGCCGGCCCCTGGCCTTTTTCCGTTTTAGGCCAGGGCAGTGCAGCCTAGCGCGCTACAGGCCGCGGTGGCCTGTTTCCACCTGGGCGAACCCCTGTAAAGGCCTGTGAGACCGGTGCTGCTCAGCCCACTGAGGCTGGAGTTTAATTGTTTCAGAAATCCTTTAATGAATGCGTAGAAAACTGAGTAAACATTGCAAAAATCATAGAAACTTCATCCTAGCTCCAAAAATTTTAAATACAATACCGTTGGAATCTTCTCATTATGTAGAATATTTTAGAGCTTTCAAAGTTGAATTTTCTGCACTGGAATTATATTCTATTAATTAAATAAAGTGCATTGTACATGCATGTATATCATCATTTTCATACATAATTAAAATGTGAAAATTTTATATTTAGCTTCTAATGATTAGGATCTGTCATCCTAGAATTAATTATAAATTATATGCTGTAGATTATTTATATATGATTATTTACTCTCAGCTAGAGATTAATTCATTATAAATTCATAGTTAACAATAAATTGTATAACTTGTTCAGAAATTAGTTTATAGCCCTACTAATATTATGAGCAACTAAAATTGTAGATTATGCCTTCAAGAACCATATTAAGGAAATTTAGAAGTAATTTCCCTATTATGAACTATTTAGTATAGTATAGAAATTCATTCTTTTAGGTAAAAATCAAAAACTTGTCATATAATTACAGATAGCGAGTTAATTTAATAAACTCAATCCGCATGAAAGTATTCGCGTAACCATCCCTATCATACGTCTTCATGAGCATATCATCGCATAACCTTAGCATTTTATTAGGTGCATAACTAATCGTACTCGCATATCATTTCATGCAATTAGAAAATGACGTGGAAGACCAGCAACTTGCTCTAGTTGCTCCGGAGGCGTCCGTTGGTGAAGATCTTCCTCTTGTGTATGCTAACTCTCAGCAAACCGAAGGCAAGCCCCGATGCATTATCCTCTTTTTAAGTTCTTATTTTATCACTATGTATAGTATAACTAATGTACTGTGCATTAAGTTGTAGGAGTTATTTGAAACCTTAAAAAGCATGACAGTGCTACTTATCCTGTTAAGTGTATATAAGTACAGGTAACCTGATGTAGAGCTAGGCTATGAGTTCTAATAAATGGTAGAAGTCGAGTGAATGAGAAACCTCACTCGCGAGCTATAGGTTTTATTTTTATCCCACACTTGAATAAACCTAAGACCAGGCGAGGATAGAGTATAAGAGGGTTGAGAAGGCAGGGCCTTCACGGTGGTAGCCTCGTCTGTGTCGGTTAAGGACCGATTTAAGTGTGGCCCTATTGAACAAGTTTGAACAATACCGAAGGCATACTGGGGACGTGAGACCCAGAAAACTAATGTAGCCCGATACCGTAGTAGTTGGACATAACCCTATATCTTTTTCAGCGGAGAGTAGAGAAAAACCTTAGATCTAACCATGGATGCACCCTGCGTGGTGATCGCATGGAGGACCATGAGCTTGGGAGAGGTGCGCGTCGGACCGGCCCTATGATATTGTTGTGAAAGGTTGCCACGTGCGGTTTCTGGTAAGCGCGTACGTGTCGTGTACTTCGAGTTTTTTTCAGCTGGTGTAAATCAATTATAATCACTGCCTCTCACAGTAACGAGTACCACTTGTTCGCTGTGTCATGTTGTAGTAATAACTCGACTAATATTTAATAATATGATTTGTTGCTTAGTTCGTAGACAATTGTTTGGCAACCATGTTTGCTATAGATCATAGTGTAAATTAAATTTTACATTCTGTGAAATTAATTCACCACTAAAAGTTGAAAGTAAGGATCCACTAATAGTGCTATACTTTATGCAAATGGCCATCCCTGTGAGTCAGCCTCTCATGACTAGGAGTTGGCTGTAGTTGGCCATTTTTGGCGGGTAAGCCTTGTTGAGTAATTAGTACTCACCGTTTGTTGTTTCTTCTTTTTGTTGTGTTGTAGCTTTTTCTGCAGTTAGCTAGTGTAGCTGTTACGACAAGGGAGTGTGGGAAGGTGAACCCTTGGCTAGCTGGTCCTGTGAGCCGGTTCTCTTCTCATCGAACTCCGGTCGCGAGGAATGAAGCATGTCTTAGGGCAAGATATGTTTCATAGTAGAAAACCGTCGTATCAGCTCTGTATCTCTTCCACTATGTCTTAAACTCTATTTTAAACTTATCTCTCCTGAGACCTCTTGAACCTTATTGTAAGACTTTAATCGGTTTCTTATTTTATATTATCACTCGTGTTGTACTATCTAGGTATTGTTGCTCAATATCACTCGAGATTGATTCTAGGCGAGCCGTCCTGTGTTTTTGGGGCGGTTCTGCCACATACATGATCACCTATGTGAGCCGACAGTTGGTGGATGCGGAAACAAAGTACACTCTTATCGAAAAACTATGCTTTTTCTTGTATCTTGCTTGCACCAAATTGAGACATTTTTTGCTATCTAGTACTTGTGTGGTTGCTTGTCAAACCGATGTTATTAAACATATGTTGCATAGGCCGATTTCTAGTTGTAGACTTGGTAAATGGGCTTATGCATTGATTGAATATGATTTGGCTTATAAATCATAAATCCATAAAATGCCAAATTGTTGCTAATTTTATTTTTGAACATCGGATTGATTTAGAGCATGATCTAGATGTCGGTTATGTTACTTTTGCCCCATGGAAGTTGTATTTTGATGGATCGGTTTGCAAAGAGGGTCAAGGTGTTGGTGTAGTATTAGTCTCTCCTCATGATGCACACTTCGAATTCTCAAACCAATTAGAGTATGATTGCACAAATAATCAAGCCGAATATGAAACATTATTGTTCGGCTTGGAGATGTTAGAGTCCATGGGGTTAAACATGTAGAGGCACTCGGTGATTCGTTATTAGTAGTGTAACAAGTTGCTGGAAATTTTTAATGCTTAGACGGATCGTTAAATGCTATGTTGGACAAAAGCCTACACATTATTAGAAAAATAGATGAGTTCAATATACATTATGTGCTTAGGCTAGAAAACAGTAAAGCAAATGAGTTGGCACAACAAGCATCGGGTTACAATGTTAGTAGAGGTAAATTTTCAGTCATCAAGAAATTGACACTTGAGGTGCTAGAATTAGACCATTCGGATACTAACACGTCAAACCTTGATATTACCGAATCACTTGATTGGAGGTCACCCATAGTTTCATTCATTCGTAGTCTAACC
>BCLH01000232.1:0-104025 GCA_001602315.1 Zoysia pacifica
TGTAATGATTGACCGGGGATGTTACGCACTCCTCGAGGGTTTGTAATGTAAACCTTGATTGTGTATCTCAAGCATCTGGGACGATATATGTAATATTAATGTATGCGTCCTGTATCCTCAATGTTTCGTGCGTGCCAACTACTGGTCCAGGGATTGGTACGGTGTGCACGAGAGTACCCCAGAAATGGGGTATGTCAGAAGTTGAGCTGCAGTGATCTGCTAGTATGTCTATAAGTAATTTGATTTGCGAAGCAAGACCAATTTTACAGAGCCGTCAGAGGCAGCAGATGAAGAAGAAACAAGTATCATCGCCTTGAAACACTCATTGCTAAGGGTCCGAATTCTCTGTATTACCGCAGAGAAATTATTGTAGCGTGTCTGCTACAGTAACTAATGTCGTGAACAGTGTCGCATCTGCATGTAAACAGTAAAACATTCACTATTCACTTAAAAATTATTGTTCACCACTTTTATTGTAACGATAAATCGATACATCTATTTTTAATCGAACAGTAAAAAACTCTATTTAAATTCTTCGCAGTTTCCTCTCTCCGGAAGGGGACTTGACTCCCGTCGCCAACTCGCCACGGAAGAGGATTTGAGTCCCGTCGCCAACTCGCCATACACTGATCGATGGTACACATTCGATCTGTTGCAATTACTACGACCGCTGCATCTCCCATGCAATCTGCTCCAATCTCTCTCTCTCTCTCCCTTCCGCATCTCTCGTGTCTCGCCCTGCTTAAATGTGGCAGTTAAAGTCGTTGAAAGTGGACCAACGTCTCGAATCTCGATCGATCCGCGAGAGGAGACCTGACCAGACCAGGCCCCCCCCCCACACAGGAAGCCTACGCATGGGCAGCAGCAAGCAGCCAAGCCGGGCTCCCGGATACGGCGGCCACCCCACCCCACCTCGCAGCGTCGGCAGGCCCGCCCTCGCGACGCAGCAGCGCCACGCGCACGCCCCAGAAAACGGTCCTGGCCGCATGGGCGCCTCCAACGCCGCGGCGCCGCCCGCCCGTCCTCCTCTCAGTCCCCGCGCGCGCAGGCCAGCCGCTGAGGTAGTATCCCACTACGCCTGCGCCGCGCCGCGCAGGAGCACGTTCTCACCCCGCCGGGCGACGTGCCACTTGGCTCGCCTCGTCTCGCACCGACGTGCGCCGCCCGAGGCAGGAGAGGATGGCGCCCCGCCGCGCTGTGGCGGCGGCGTGTTGGTGTAGGTACTACCAGTACTCCGAGTTGAATGGCCTGTGGCCGGCGAAATGATCGTTCTTCGTCCGTTCGTGCGCGCGCGGCCAGCCGGTGCGATGCTGCACGTTCTTCGCACATGCTGAGAGTCTGAGATCACCGAGACCGGCGCGACGGCCACACAACATGTGCCTCTGTCAAAATCGTCAGCTAGCGCGCGCGTAGGTAGCAGCTAGAGTAGTTGAGAAGAGGCAAATCATACTTGCACTGTCCACAGGAGACGTGCGGAGGCGCCCCATGGATACGTATATAGAGTATACACCATGCACATTTTGTGATGGAATGGTTCACACTGAGTCCAGGCTAGCTTCCCTCACCAGCAGTCCCCATCTAGCTACCCTTAGCATGCATGCTTGTGTTGGTTGGATTTCATCACTTGGCACTGTGTACTCTCGCAATTGTTTAGTACTCCTACTTGATCGCTTCAAACCGACATCAAGACCAGACTAGGTAGATCTCACTCTTGACAATGATGACTAAACTACAATACAGTGTGGTCTAATCTATGGTTCACACACAGACACACTGCAGACATCAAGGATCTGTGGACTAACACCTCACATGCTTGCAAAAACGCAAGTTGCAGGGAGGAATGTTTCTAGACACGAGAATATTCTGGTGATGTCGTGCCTCGAGTGCCCCCCCCCCCCCCCCCGGCCCTCGCAGGTCAAGCGCGAGCGAAGCATATTGGAAATAAGGTGTTTGAAAGGTATCACATGTACATCCATCTTTTCAATTAATTTTAGTCGTCGATTTTTAAAAATTGATATCGAATCTACTATTTTTAGTACTGGATCTACTATTTTTGTATCGAGTCTATCATTTTGGTACCTATGACTAAGTATTTTTTTATTTTTAATCATAAGATCTGATTAAATGAACGGATTTTTAATCGTAAGATCTGATCAAATAGACAGGTGTGGTTACATGGAACACCTCTCCTTGGAAAAAGGCATATGATCTTTCTTTCCGGGATCCTTAAACAACCGGGCGTGTAGTGTAGTCTATCAATTGGCCAGTCATCTCAGTTAGCACCAACACTTTGTTGCCACCTCGTCGTGGCCTTTGGCAATCAGCTGGCTAGAAACTTAAGCGGGTTTCTATTAATTTTCAGGTAAATAAAGGGCATGCAATTATCCTTTATATAAACTCCCTCCGTTTTGTAATTCTTGACATTGTAAATAAGACTCGAGTCAAACATTGAAAATATAAATTTTAAATTACTTTAAGATTGTTATTTTGAAAACATAGAAATTGTATGATTAGACTTTTAAATAAAAGCTATAAAAAAAATAAAAGTCAAAGTTGCATCTTGAAGATATTATCATTGTTCAAAACAATAAAAATTATGGAACCTTAGGGAGTACTCCTGCAAGGCTGTAACCCATAATTTCCTTGATGAATCAGTGCTATGTAGACCGTGACAAATATCGTTTGTACTACTGTCTCCTCCTTCTTGTTGATCCGCCCCCAGAGTCTCATGGAAAATGAACTTTTCAGAAATGTGTGGAGAGGGACAGATCGAGGTGATGGGTACTCGCGTGCTGGAACAACGGCTGGGGGGACGACTCGTTGCGTGCACGACAGCTGCGTGCTCGTCCCTGTCTCGGGGTACTTCTGCTTGAGAGAAAAGACCCAAAGTACATGGCAACTTGCATTGCTTTCAGAATTATTCGCAGGGTGCTTGACCGGGGGCGGCAGGGGCCGATCGATCACCGGAGCAATCTTGGCTCCACTATAGCCCGGTGCCGAGCTCCTGGTCACCGATCGTCTCGCTCCTTCGGACATATAACGTGTAAAGTTGCTGCAAGGACGACGTGCTTCCAGTCCATTCTTCAAGGACGGAGCCGAGCTATAGCTTAGTAGCTTTCGAGACCATGTGTGTCGTGCTCACTGCTCATAGTCATAGAAGCGTTCTAGAGTTCTGGTTACTTGAAGTAGCACGCGAGGCCATTATTTTACGTGTTAAAAAGGTAGCACGAGCCTGTGAGCACATTTTCTTACCTTTCGCGTAGCTTATGCTTTCATGCATGCGCACGCAGCTTCGTCTAGAATCTCTCGTGCGTTTTACCGGGGCGGAGAACGTAAAGCGTCCACGGCTACGGCTAGTTTTCCGTGCTGTGAACGCATCGCACGCCATGCACGGCAATCTATTGTAAGATCACTATTTTAGATGCACATGGCACAACGGAGTAGTAGCTGCGTTTATCATTGCATGCCAAGAAAGAATGTGGTACGTAGTAGTGTATGTATTTACACAATATAGTTACTAGATTAAAAAAAAAGATGCATGGATATTATAATTCTTCGAAGGATGTGATTGCTTCTGAGTCTACACCCATTTAACAAACCTGCTAACGCCGACAAAATCGAGCAAACTGTAGGTCTCTTCTCACCAAGGTTTTGGAAACCATTTTGGTTTCGAAAACCGGCTGATAGCAGTTTGGAATCCCTATAGTAAATCAGAAAAATCAATCAAATTCGAAAATCAAAATTTTGAGAAAAAAAAACCTCTTGGTTTTCTGGTTTATCGATCGATTTTTTAATTTTCAATTTTTTTAAATTTATTAAACTGAAAACTGCTCAATCGGTCAAACCGAGTCGGACCGGTTTCATTGAAAACCGCAAAAACGGATTGATTTTCACCGGTTGGCCGGTTTTATCGAAAACCACGAAAACCAGCCATTTCGTAAACCTTACTTCTCACTACATAACCGAGTCAAGGGAGCTGGTAGGAATGGGTACCTTTGTACTCCATTGAACTACTGTGCATAGATTCATGATGAAGACCCTATCATGTATGAATTTCTCTTCAGTTGTGCGCAAACTTAATTTGGAAATGCGTCACGTACGCCCTGACAATCGGTGGTTTTCAACAGGGATCACGTGTGACTAATGAGGTCTCTGGCTAGCGAAATCCCCCGCACCCCCCCCCCCCTTCGATCGACAAAGAGATTTTCAATCGGTAACGTGAATTTCTCTTCAGGTTAGTTGTGTACATTTTTCTCGCATATGTAATGTTGCTTTCAGGGAAAAAGCAAGAACACTTTACCACATTATTTAACCCTTTTTTTTTCTAAAATGATCGCATGATGACTTGGCAACTGTGTCTTGTATAGTCGATCGGAAGACTAGCTTTGGAGAAGCCCATAGATTTCAAAGATCATTCCAAGGGGCGGTTGTTGCTGTAGAGTAGTTGTCCTACAAACCATATCCATGCCAAATGAAGGCCACCAAAGAGCAATGCGAACCAAACCTGAAAGATGAAGAGGAAATACTTTCAGCTACCAACTGGCTTTTAAACCTTACGCAAGGACCACTTGATCTTGCATTCCAAGTGCTCGCTTGTTTCATAATAAACTGATGAAGGTTTGCTGCTAATAACTGAGTTACAGTGCAACATGGATCGACCTTGATATATTGAAGGGCAAAGCTCTCATGGGTAAAACTGTGCGGCCGTTTTCTAAAAGATTCAGGTACGAATGATCTTTACAACACGAAAACATGACAAACAGAACACGCTTGCCATTTCCCAAAAACTAAAACGCGTACTAGCTAGATCCACTGCAAAACCCAACGTCCCCGTCTCATCCTTTTTGCATTGCCGCTTTTGTGATGAATCAGCCATGCAACTTGCTATGGCCGGCAACATCGATCGCCAAGCTAAAAGGACGAGGGATACTGGTCTACCACTGGAGGTCCGCGCGCGGCGCCGGCCGCGCCGTCGTCGCGTCGACGTCGAAGCCTCGCTCGCTCCAGCCATGCCGCAGCGGCGCAGCCCGTCGTCTTCGTCGTAGTAGTAGTTATAGTCAACAAGCTAGCGGCAAGTCGAACACGATTTGCCTTGTGTCGACGGCCGGAGAGCGTGCACCTGGACGCGTCCAAAGCGGTTAGCTTGTACGAGTGCTGCCACTTTCTGCACAAATATGGTTAGAGACGCACTAATCATGGATATTCATGTCCAACAAAATTTGGAATATACTGTCACGTAGTGCTCGCAGTCTCCCAAACTTGGCTTCTTGCATTTCGCCTGCAGAAGTTTCTTGTGACCTTCCTTGGTTCACATAATAAGCAGCCGTCGGCCCGTCGGGTATCGTTTTGCTCTAGCATGCAGACGCGTTCCAAACCCCACAACCTTTCTTCTCACCTAAGAAAATTCTTCAATGGATACTTGCCTCGATTGTTACACGCTCCTCTGCAGGTCACGCGGCTACGTAGCAGATGTCGTAATTCTGTACTCCTAGTACAAGCTATCGAGCAATATTTATTGGGTTATGAACAGAATGCATTGAAGTATATTGCAACTCCAGCTATGTACTCTTAGTAAACCAATTTGTGCAAACTTATATAATGTCCCCAGTAATAACTTTATTAATATACTTCTCATTCTGGTGGAATATTCCTCACATAAATTTCAATGGTCACCTCTGTGCCAAAAATGTAAAGATAGAGATTCATTGGAATCGCAAACCACCTATGTGGCTAATAACTTATAAGAAATCGTGACACTTGTCATCGACATGACAAAAATAGCTAGTAACTGCAAAGAATCACAACATTTGTCATCGCAGCTATGAATCTTCGGTAACCTATGTTACAACAAAAACTAGATAACTTAAAAGATATCACAACGTGACACTAGTTGTTGCAAATGTGAATCACCGGTAATCTACACGACGACAAATGCGGCTGACTTGAGCGAAACCATAACGCTTGTCACGGCAATATAGATCACCGGTTTGCTACGCTGCGATAACATGGTGCCACGTAATTTTACATGCCATACATTGGAATCTACTGCAACCAAGTTGAAAAGGTGATCTATTTCAATTTCTAGAGAACTTATTTTTTTCCCAAATACCAAGCAAATCTCTCCCATCAGAGAAGAACCCTGCGGGTGGACCAGCTCTCTCTCCCCTACCTATATAAAACCCTTTCCATTCCCTCCACATCGCACCCAGGCTCAACAAACGCACCCCCTCCTCTTAAAACCATCCGCAGCGGCCACACTCCACAGAGCAACACTGCATCCTCCACCAGCCCTCCGTTCACACCTCGTGTTCCAGCTCCTCCTCAGCTATTACCGCTAGCTAGTTCGATCCCACTGCTTGAAGCCAACATGACGAAGCACGCTACCTTCGACGCCGGCGACGCGGTCGCGGCCGTGGTCGCGGCGCCGGCGCTGGCGGGGCGGCATTTCTCGACGTTCCCGCCGCCGAGGGTCATCACCAGCGGCCGCGACTGCAGGAAGCACGCCGCTTTGCACGTGGACCTCGCCGCCGCCGGGGTCGTC
The DNA here is from genome assembly GCA_001602315.1 of Zoysia pacifica. Taxonomy (NCBI): domain Eukaryota; kingdom Viridiplantae; phylum Streptophyta; class Magnoliopsida; order Poales; family Poaceae; genus Zoysia; species Zoysia pacifica. The sequence continues at coordinate 6,542 of BCLH01000232.1, forward strand.
ACCGGCGCCTCCTGGGTCGAGTCCATGAAGTCCTCCTCGCCGCGCCGCGCCGCGGACGCGGAGCACGGCGACTGGATGGTACGTGTTTACACACACCCCGGCCAGAGAGATCTTTCTCTCCACCAGCTGCTGGTTCGAGTTTCCGGCACCGATAGGTGATGTTGATCTCCGTCGTTCGCAGGAGAAGCACCCTTCGGCATTGACGTGGTTTGAGGCGGCGCTCTCGGCGGCGATCGGGAAGCAGATCGTGATGTTCCTGGACTACGACGGCACCCTGTCGCCGATCGTCGAGGACCCCGACCGCGCCGTCATGTCCGAGGAGGTCAGTAGCTCTTCTTCTTCTCTGTCCCTTCGTTGCTCGCTTCTGCTTCTCCCGCGCCCTCTGGGGAAACAGATCGTGCTCTGTTCCGCCGTCGCCGCGGCCGCTAATCCTTGCCATGATTGATGCCGCCGCAGATGAGAGACGCGGTGCGTGGCGTCGCCGAGCACTTCCCCACCGCGATTGTGAGCGGGAGGTGCAGGGAGAAGGTACCATTTCACTGCAACTCTTCCAAGGACTCGCTCCACTTCCTCTCCAGCTCCATTCTTGCTCGCGAAGCGCTTCTTTAATCTGTATACGGTTTTTTAAAAAAGAAAGCTGTGTTTGTTCTCTTGTCGTGTGGGGGCCCTGCCTCGCATGACACAGGGAGCTGTCAGAAGAATCTTCCAGGTTTCCTTTTGTACGCTGACATCTAGTCGTAGTAGGAGTAGCAGCCACCGAGATTTTATTTACGCGTCCGGCGAGGCGACCAGCACCGGCGGCGTCCGCATGCACGGCGACGGCACGCCTGTGCGTGAACCTGGACGCGGAGGCGAGGCCGGTGCATGGAACGGAAACGGAAGCGGCCGTTTCTTCCTCGTGATGCTTGGCTTGGGCTTGCACAGGTGGAGCTGAGTCAGTCAGTGCTTGGCCTGTCGCTCGTTTTCACTTGCATTGCTTTGGTTTGGACCGTTTGGTTGCCCTGACTTTCCCTCCCTTTTCTCTCCCGCTGCCTTTCTTCTTCCTTTCCGTTCTGCTGGCCTCTGCATGCCCTTTAGTTTTTGTTTCGTAGCATCGGAGTAGCAGTGGAGGACTGTGCTTGATGGCCGTGGCCCTGTTGGTGCAATTTGTAGGTGTTCAATTTTGTGCAACTCAAGGAGCTGTACTACGCCGGGAGCCATGGCATGGACATCAAGGGACCCACGGCGCAATCCAACCACGTCCAGGCAAATGTTCGTCATCCTCTCTCCTTATCTCTTCCTCATGAATAGAAAGACTGATCTGACGATGATCACGCAGGCCCAAGCAGTTCACTACCAGGCCGGGAGCGAGTTCTTGCCGCTCATCGAAGAGGTAGGCCGCACTGCCGCAGCAGCTTCTCATCGTCGTCTACCTGCGGCATGACGCTTCGCTGTGTGGTTGCAGCATGCAGCACGCAACCAAATTAATGAACTAACCTGATCATGGCGATGGCGCCCGTGTTGTGCCGTGTGCAGGCGTACGGCGCGCTGACGTCGATGATGGAGCCGTTCCCCGGCGCCAAGGTGGAGCACAACAAGTTCTGCCTCTCCGTCCATTTCCGCCGCGTCCAAGAGGAGGTGAGCTAGCTCCGACAGATCGATGTGCGTTGCAATCACTTTCGTTCTGGTACTGTCCCGGTAGTAACTACTTTTGCCTGTTCGACCTTGGCAGGAATGGGAATCCCTGAACCAGGAAGTCAGGTCGGTGCTGAAGGCCTATCCGGACCTCAAGCTCACTCATGGCAGAAAGGTGAGCATATACACCATATCCTCAGATATATGTTCCGTAGACGCGCGAGTTACATAAAAACCACGTTTGGAAAAACTCTCGAGCACTGTCATAGAATTATCTAAATATTTTATTAGTAGCTGGTACTCCAGTTTGATGCTAAAAAGATCCTGGTATCTGTTGATCAACCTTTGTTGAATAATACTTCAAGAACCAATGAACCATTGCTACGAAAAATTAGGTGCTACTGCCCTACACTTACTATAGTTGGGCTAGGTGACGCTAGCTGGTCGGTGACCTTGCTCGTCCTGCTCCTGAAATCTCCACGTCACGTATGTGCATGCACATAGGGGCAATGACGTTAATGTTCGCTCGGTCTCATGCATGTCATGGCATGGCAGGTCCTGGAGATTCGTCCGTCCATCAAGTGGGACAAGGGCAAGGCCCTCGAGTTCCTGCTCAAGTCTCTTGGTCAGTATGACTCCTATGTATTTACTAAGAGTGCAGCTAATTGCTAGTACTCCTAGCTCGGTTAAAAATTCGATAAACTTGATTTTTAGATACTAAAAATCCAATATTTTTGAAGGGTGTGTTGGGCGTAACGACGTCTTCCCGATCTACATCGGAGATGATCGCACCGACGAGGACGCCTTCAAGGTATTAATAGTAACTTGCTTATTACTACTGTGCTTCTTGTTGTTGCTGGTTAGCATAAATTTACGCAAACGAGCGACAATATATAGAGAGGGAGTATGTGGTAGCAACGCTTTGAACTCTCTTGTCAATATGCGACACTATATATCTACAGGTGCTGCGCAACATTGGTCAGGGCATCGGAATCCTGGTGTCCAAGTTTCCAAAGGAGACGGCTGCATCCTACTCGCTGCGTGAGCCAGCCGAGGTAACAAGAATCAACGCAACTTCTAAAGCTTTCTTTAGGTCGGAAAGCGAACAGCACGCATCTGGGCGTGACACTGACTCGCCTTAGTTATACGTTCGATCTTCTACGTCAAAAAATTGTGTATGCGTGTGTAACATGCACTACACTGTGTGTGTGTGCGCGTCATAAACACACTGACTGATTGATCGTTGTGCTTCCTTCATTTGTAACAGGTCATGGAGTTCCTTCGCAAGCTGGTGAAGTACAACTCCAAGTTTGACATGGCGATGAAGACCTAGTGGCTAGTGCGTCGATCGAGTAGCTATCTAGCCCTCTCTGAGACATGGATAATGGAGAACAAGAACAATGCAGGCATATTTTGTTTGTTTATTTTTGTTCAATTAATTAGTACTAAGAGTTCAGGAAAAAAAATGTGTGTGCATGGTGAAAAACATCCTGGTTAGGCCTTGCCCTGGAAGGTCTCTATTACTACGGCCTTCTGGCAGGGTCGTGTGTAATTTTAAGCTTCTGCTGCAAGCTGTAGCACAAATGGCAGGGAGAAGAGAAAATAAGAAACCTTCTTTTTTCCCTATACTACACCATTGCTCGATCTGGTCGGAGCTCTTCCCGTCTGGGCATGCATGACGCTACGATCGCAATTACTTTGGTCGGTGGAATCTGGAACCGGTCGGCGTGGAAGGAACCGGAGGAACGCAGTTGGACCAGCAGGCGCCTGTTGAACGCAACATGCATCTGTCAGCAGATGGTGAGGGGAGAGATTGCCCGTCGCCGGCGCCGGGGACGACCAACGAACGACAAGAGCCTGATGAAACCTTGAGAGATGTTGCACGCACGCAGCGTGAAGTGTTGAAGTGTCGGGCGTAACTAGCATTTTAGAAAGGGTATGCCAAAATTTTTTTTTGCAGCTATACAAATGAAGACAACTGCAAATATAATAGCAATATCAGTCACTAAAAGCTAAAAAAAAACTGAGTAAATTACAGAGCACTTGTGCTTTCTATTATACAAAATATACGATTTAAAGAAATTTTAACTCGTAAATACATCGAAAGCTCAGACTAGTAAGAGAGAGAAAATATTAAAAAAAACCAAATATTCTATCACTACAGACCAAAAGTTTTATCTTTTTATCAAGTATTTTGTCATTCAAAATTAAATATTTCATGTATTTCGCTTGAAGATTTCAACAAAACTAAATGTATTTGGCGTCAAAATCACGGCGGAGCAACAACATCTGAATAAAAAAGATATTATGTAAAACGGCTAATAGATAACTAAATCGAGTACGTAAACATTAATTTAGATACTTAGGTGAAAAATAACAGTCTAACATAGATCTATATCAATATCTAAAATTTAATTATTGCCATCCCTATCAAATCTGGTACACATATATAGCAATATTTTTAAGATTATCTATGTATATTTAATATTTAGATATATGTTAAAATTAAAACTTTAACTGACACATACATTAAAACTAATTTAAATTTTTGGTATGCCATGGTCCACCCACTGGGTACACCAATGATACCAGTTCAATGCTCGTGGAGTGAAGTGTCTCTCACACATTGAATCAAACCAGTTCAGGCCCGTTTGAAACAGAGAAATTTTTTTAATTTCTCCGTTTTTTCTGTAAAATTAATTAATTTTTATAAAATTCTTGTCAAATTCCTTCCTGCATTTCAAACGGAGTGTCAATGCTTGCAGACAGCAGCTACCACCATCTGAGGGAGAAAGAGACCATGCAGAGTGCCGCCGTAGGAGTAGCTTGTGCGCAGGTTTTCAAAACCCGCGATAAACTGTTCGAAAACTACAGTTTTCGATCTTATCACCCGTACGGTTTAGTAAACCGATTAGTTTTCGCTTAAAAAACGTAACTAGCACCGTAGCAAAATGGTATAACAGTTAACCGACTGTCACTGTAGCGGTTTTTTTAACGCTGTGCCGCGGCTTCGATGGAAGTGTTCAGGTACGAGTTCTGAAACGAACTCCTCATCAATGGCGTGGCGCCAAAAGGATCTTACTCTATTTGGAGCTAGCGGTATGTAGGGGACAAGAGGAATAGTGCTTGGCTAGCTCCTTTCTCGCAGCACCATCGCGTGGGTGAAAACGGTAAGGGTCGGGTCCACATGCGTGGCCCCAGCCCGGGGAAGAAGAAGAAAGACTGGTTGGTTGATTTTCTTGGGGTCATTGAATGCGATGGTGGACTGGAGATGGGCGGCGAGTCGGCGGCGACCGGAGCAGCAAAGCAACGTGCCGACGCCGACGTTGGTCCTCGCCGACTGCGCATCTTTTCTGAGCTAGGGTGCAGACTGCGGCGGCCACATGTCCCCGACCAAGCCTCTCTCTCTTCTCGCGCGATCGCTGCGGCCGGGACTCGTTCGCTGATCAGCTCCTTCCTGTTCGCCGCTTCCGCTTGCATCGATTCGGCGCGACAGCCGGAGCTCAGATCGCAGGGAACCAGGCCGGCCGGTGCCCACAACAACAGAGCCGTGCGCTCTCTGCATCGATCGGCGTAGGCGCCAAGCAAGAACGCTCCTCGATCGATCGTACTAGCTGCCGTTACTTACGGGTCCTTTGAAACAAAGGAATTAATTGTATGGGAAAAATGAAGAAATTCAATCAAAGAAAAAAAATCCTACATGAACCCTTTGGAACAAAAGATTACTTCATAGGAATTTTGGAGGATAGAAAATTTTCCTTCACATTTTAGAGGAATTCTAGCATGAGAGCTAACCTCTTGTTAAAATTTCTTTGATGAAAGTTTCAAGGCATAGAACTCTCTTTCTCTCTCCTTTGCTCTCTCTTGCTAATGAACAACTAACCATAAAATTCCTGTATTTTTCCTGTGAAGCGTCAAACACCTTTCGAGAGCAATTCCTACATTTCTTTATTTCATAGAATTGAGAGAAGTATGTCTAACTCAAATTCTATATTTTTTCTATTCTTGCATTTTGAGAATCCTGAAGGAGGCCTTAATGTGGGAGGGAGGCTGAGGTAGCTACAGGTTCATTTACATACTTGCAGATGACTTCACAACAGGAAACCCCTGCATTGTGCTGCACACATGTGCTCCCGAGCTACTATAGCTACTAAGCACATGCCGATGTGGGGGGTAGACCGAAAACACGACCACCCATGCCTCTGGACCAGGAGCATCGATCGGCGTTAAAGCCAGCCTAGCTAGGTAGCTTGAACTAGAAACGCAGGGGATGCCTTAACTCGGAAGCTCTCGATCGACCAACACAGACACATCACCTACTGGTCATTAGTGTAAAAAAACACAGGTCTAATCACTGAACCTGAGAAGACGCTTAACAGTAAACATAAGGACCACAAGTAAGCACTACTAATCAACAGGTCCAAGCATGCAAAGATCCCATCCGTATGTCACATGAACCAACACTCCGATCGTGCACCCAAGCTCATTAGCAGCCGGCCCTCAGATTCCGGCACAAACAGTGGTTTACGTTGGGGGACCTTGCAAGGATCGGAGGCACTTTATCCTGTTCTTTTCAGTTTCTTTCCGATCTCCCGCCACGCCATGCATGCATGGACACAGCATCACAGATGCATGCGTGGAAAGACCAGTGCTAAGCTAGGTGCCGGTTACCTTTCTGTCCAAAAGAAACCAGCACCGGCATGCACACACCGGGGCTGCTAGCTGCTCCAGCTCATAATTGGCGGCCGGCGAAGGACCGGTTCGGAGCCAACCCCTTAACCTCGATCAAACCTACATGTGGGGAGGGAAAAGCACGGCTGCTTTCGCGGGTTTTGATGTAACAAATGATTGGTGGTTTGAGATCGTGCAAGCAAGCTAGGGTTCATTGATCGATCGGTCGCTGCCATGAGTGCATGATCGAGCTTTAGTTACTTTCTGTCACTTGTTAATTTATGTGCATATGGTATGGGGATGCAAAGCGTACATGGAATAAGAACAATTACCATTTTAAGGCTGTTGCGTAATAAGGCTACACTAAGCAGAGATCACATGTGTGCCAGCCATAAGCTAGGCGACGCACGCATCGATCGGCCGGACGCGTTGCTTGCTTAGCCGTGTGTTAAAGCGGTGTCAAAAGAGCGTTAGGCCGGCGGCCGATGCGACGGCCGGCATGGATCGAGGAAGGAAGACCGTCCGTCCACATGGTCGCAAAGGCGATGGCTTTTTCTAGCTGCGTGTTATTTACTGGTGGTCCATACTACTACTGATGAATGCATCACACAGCCTTGGATGATTAGTAAACTTCGCGCCGCATCTGACCGACCAGTAATAGCTATTTGGAGGGGCGAAGCGTTCGGGTTTAATGAATGGCAGCGCTCCTGCTTTTTTCTAAAAAAATGCCGGCATCAATCGTATCTGAGCGGCGAGATTTGATTCGGTAAAGTTTGACCGGCACCGGCTCTGAATTTGACAGGAATTTGTGGTGATTTCGTCTCGTAGCCATGTGCGAGTTTAGGTTGGGGCTTCGCCTACAGAGATTGCGGATCAGGAAAAGAACCCCTCTGGGGAAAAGGTACACTGGAAATAGATACAAAATTGACATGAAAGATGGTTCTGGTTGGTGCGCGTAAGATTCGATGGATGCATATTCTGTTAATATTTGATTTATTGAGTCACGTGCTAGCACTTTCGCATAATATACATGTCTAATAGTCAGTTACTAGCTAGTGTGCATGCATTCACATACTGACGGAAAATACAATGCATGGCCGGCCGGCTAGCAATTAAGTTGAAAATATATATTAATTTTCGAAACAGAGATAGATAATTTTCCTTTTCTTCTATTCGTATTTATAATTTTTTTTCTTCGTTACAACGGAGAAAATTCGAACTCTGACAGATACAGATGGTCCCATGAAAAAAGAGGGGGAAAAAGATAGGAATCGAACTCATGGGCCGGCTCAGCTTGAGTAAATTACACTCCTGACGTGGAGGCCCACAGACTCAAACATAGTATAGCCCAGCCCAGCAACACACAACCACAATTCAGCCCACTTCCTGATCGCTCATCTCGTCACCTGCTTCCAGGTCCAGCCACCTCAGCCGGAGTTTGCTGATGGATTGGCGTGTGGCTGCTTCATCTAACCTTCCCCTGATACACTGCTGGCTTCACTGACAAAAAATGAAGTAAACAACTGCAATAGTTGCGGGTCTTTCTGAATCTCGCTGCTCCAGATTAGCTTGCACTAACAGCTAGGGACAACGATTAGATGATGGTGCCCTTGGTTGGTTGACTTTGGGTCGATCAATCCGTGTCAGTATCTCTATTCTTCTACCTTCAATTAATTATTCATCTGCTATTTTGATCTCAACTACCTAGTGGTCTCGGTGGACTTGACCAGCTTGTGCAGGAACTCCTTCACCTGTGCCACATCCATCAATCCGAGTCAGTGAGAGACAGATAGTTGCATGTCACGCATGAAAGTAATAGTAGCAGATGAATGAAAAAAAAAAGCTCCACTTCTAGGTATATCTTTCTTAAACAGTCGCAAAAAAAGTATATGTCTTGAAAGCAGCAGCTAAATTTCACGAGTCACTAGCGCGGCGCCTGAGCTAAAAGATTAACCATCCATGAGTGATCAATATTTACGCTAGATTTTTATTACATTATTACTGAAAGTACCCAAAGAAATATGATGCGGTTAATTAGTACATTATCTACATGTGATGAACAGTTAAGTAGCCAAGTAGGAGTACCTCGGAAGGTTCACGTAGGGAGTAGGACGCGCTGGTCTCCTTTGGGATCTTGGTCACAAGGATTCCGATCCCTTGTCCCATGTTACGTAGCACCTTGAACGCATCTTCATCTGTTCGATCATCTCCGATGTATATCGGGAACACATCGCTGCTGTCCGCAAAACCTTCAAGGAAAGAACAAAATCGTTAATTGGGATCGATCTCAACTCATCTCATTGTTGTTCTCTCGAAAAAAGAACTCATAATTTTGCAGTAAGATATATCTGTGCTTGATGGAGACGAGATATCTACTCACCGAGAGACTCCAGTAAGAACTCTAGGGCGTTTCCCTTGTCCCACTTGATGGAGGGGCGAATCTCCAAGACCTAACAATCGCGCAAACATTACGGTTGAAAAACGGGTACGTAAAAGGGATGGCCACAAGTTGGATCGGAATATTTTATAATCTGATAAAAGGTTGGGAATCAGTCGTAGTCAGTTCAAATTATAAAGCATAATTAACTTCTTTGATACATGGAAATGTCAGCTAATTAAACCGTGGACGCATAGATTGCCGCACCTTTCTCCCATTGGTAAGTCGGAGTCCTGGGTAGTCCTTCAGCACCGACCTAACTTGGTCGTCCAATGCACCCCATTTCTGCCAAGTTTGGAAGCCAACAAGCAGTTCAGTGGAAGAAATACTAGCTCGATCTAACGTACAATGTAAGATCACTGATCAACAGTTCCTCACCTCCTCCTGGACGCAGCGGAAATGGACGGATATGCAGAACTTGTTGTCCTCCACCGTGGCGCCGGGGATGGACTCCATCTTGGCCGCCAGAGTGCGGTGCGCCTGGAAATTTCATGGGAAATAGCACGCAGATTAAATCACGAAATAAAATTTATTGCTGCGAGAAACTGTCTAAGGAAGAAGAGAGACTGTTCAGTGGGAGCTTCAGCCTTCAGGTTGCAAAAATATCTTGCAATTACCTCCTCAATTACAGGCAGGAAGTCACTCGCCGGCTGCCATAGAATAGCTTCGGCCTGCAAAACAACAAACATTACAAAGTTAACTAAAAACTAATAAGGCCCCGTTTGAACGCGAGAAATTTTCTTGTTCCTGCATTTTTTCGTATAAAATTAAACTGATTCCTGTAAAATTCCTGTAAAATTTCTGTGAAATTCTTTCGTTTCAAACAGCGCCTAAGACTTGTAAAGCAAAAAAAAACTTTTTTCAATGTGTACTAAGATGTTTCTAACATTTGCTTTTGTATGCTTGCACTGGACGGTGGGTCCCTTGATGTCCATGCCGTGGCTCCCGGCGTAGTACAGCTCGGCCAGCTTCACAAAGTTGAACACCTGGATGTTGGACCAGATCAACAGGGCCATGAGCATCACTGACACAGAAACTGGGCGCCAAAAGAAAAGGCTTTCTAGTAAAAAGTAAAGGCAAACGGTTTGCTGTTTTCAGTGCGTGCACTGTTCCAAACAGGCACGTCTAGGTTCACAGCACTATGTTGCGGAAAACATGCATGTGGATGGTGAAGAAAAGGGAAAGGCAGCAGGAACCAAGAAGGAGATGGGCACGGAGTCGGAATGCACCTTGTCCCTGCACCTCCCGCTCACGATCGCCGTCGGGAAATGCTCGGCGACGCCTCTTACCGCCTCCCTCATCTGCGGCGGAAACAAAGGACGCCGTGGTTAATTAGTTGGTTCGGCCGGCGACGGTGCTTTTGACGCGAAGCAAAGCGTGCTCTGCTTCGCCCTAGCTAGCTCGCACGCTAGGCGAGGGGGCTCACCTCCTCCGTCATCACGGCGCTGTCGGGGTCCTTGACGATCGGCGACAGGGTGCCGTCGTAGTCCAGGAACATCACGATCTGCTTCCCGTTCGCCGCGGCGAGCACGGACTCGAACTCGGCCAATGCCGACGGGTGCTTCTCCTGCGGACGCAGAGCATTCGGATCAGTGGCAAGATCGAGCATGCACCAGAACAGCGAATAGGGGACGCCATCGATCTCTTGGCGCACGTGCACATGTACATACCATCCAGTCGTTGTACTCGGCAGCGCGGCGAGGCGAGATGGCCATCACGGAGTCCACAAGCCACGACCCCGCCGTCCTAGCGGCGGCCGGCCCGTGGTGCACGATCTGCGCCGCCGCGGCCTTCCTGCCCACGCGCGACCGCTGCGTCGGCGGGAACGTGGACGTGAACCGCCGTCCGGTAGGGTGCTGATGCTGCGCCGGCGCCGCGACGGCGGCCGTGAGCGCGTCCTCCGCGGGGAATGCGGACTGCTTCGTCATCCGCGATCGATCGAGTGGACGGGAGCAAAAAGCTAGCTAGGCGCCGGGAAAGCAGGGAAGGTAAACAGACGACACAAGCAGGGATGGTTGGAGGAGAAGAGCTGTTTGGGGTTTTGGGGCGGCAAGCGATCGAGCCGGGCTATTTGTAGACAGACACCCCGCCCGCTGTTTTGCGGTTGGTTCTGTGGTTGTGCGCGCGCTGGTGAAGATGCCGGATTCGCAACAGTGGCAGTAGCATGTTCCATCAGAGCTCTGAGCTCTCTCATTAGATCTCTGTCGACAAAAGTACAGGATCGAACTCATCACGCAGTTTCTTGGCTAGATGCTAGATACAACAACATACTAGTATTTGCTGCGCAATTGTAACGAGTGGTGACAAATACTACTTGCATTTGTTATCGATCAATTGGCCGTAACGTCTTTGGATTCAGTTAATCGATTCGAGTTTTTTTCATGCATTGTTTCAAGCGTCACTTCGTGTTGCTTTCGATCCCATGCCAGGTCTCCACATAAACTATAGTTTCTAGCTAGGGAGGCCACCAAGTCACCAACTACCGCCCGCCGGTAAGTATGGATCTATGGGCCAACCTGATGCTCTTGGACACGAATGCGTGTTCGTACGGTGTCACCTTCTCGCATTCAAAATACATAAAACTCACTCGAACGGTATGCCCAATGCATGTCTCCAATGAATACACATACGTACGTGGTCCTATTCCTTTCACCGTAAGCCAAAGGTCTCCAATATTATACTGTCAATGACAGTAGGAGGCAACGACACGTCCATGTTCAGAAGTCCAATTCTGCTGACTCGACGACCGCGACACGGTGAATTTCTTGACTCCGGCGCGGTGCCGGTATCACCACGTACGCACGCGCGCGGTCGTCAAACTTGCAGTTGTGTGGAAACTTACCTCGACCGACCACAGGTTCCTTTCTTTGAAAAGACTGGGTAATTGTTGGGTGAGACGAGCAACGACAATAAGCACGCATCAAGCCCATGTCTAGCTAGTGTAGCTGACAGTCCGTTGCAATGGAAGCAAAACATCAATTCTTAAGGCCCGTTTGGAATACGGGATTTTTTTTACTTTTTATATTTTTTTTATAAAATTAAACTGATTATCGTGAATTCTATACATTCCTGTGAAATTTCTACTCGTTCCAAAAGGGGCATTATGCTAGAGCTAGCTTGGAAAGTCTGCTCCGTATACGTAGTCCATGCTTACGGAATGGCACGCATCTTTGTGCAAATTAGACAACTCTTGAAAAAAAAAATTTAGGATCCTCATCAAATTATCAATGCCTCTCAAACGTTCGGGTGCATTTGATGGCGGCAGCATAATGCAGTTCCCACACGCCGACAAAAACATGGGCGCTGAAAAACTCATAGGCACGCTGGCGATCACCGTCCAACACATTACTCCAGTTAGATCACCTTGTCCGGCTCTGGAGTACCTGATGACTCACCGCAGGATCAGTATCCAGCCATGCACGTACAGCGCAGTTTAATCGACGGAGAATGCATGTGCACTGAATCTCCCTCTGAAACAGCTCATGCGCACGCATACAAAACTGCCACAGGACAAAGCAGACAGATATGAATCCTGCCCCCCTGGGAGAGAAGCCACATTGAAGATCCAGCGCAAGTACACGTACTGCTTAGCCCTTTTGGTAGCATCCACGATCTCCCAAGTAGAGTATAACCTGGGATCGATCTACCTGGTACTGGTAGAACTCGTCGCTCAGAACTCGATCGTGTCAGAGGGCCAGGGGCACATGCATGCAAACTACTCGTAGCACGATATATTGAAACCTGAAAACAATCAGATCATGCGAGCAGATTCTCGATCGGTCGCGATTCAAAGCTTAAACAAACACGTAGATTTTACAAGTACATCGTCACAATCCAGGCTTGATTTGAATTTCCCACCGGCCGTCGATCGACAGCGACGACAAAGGGACCGCGCGCACGGCGCCAACATCCGAGTCAATCGTACGTGTCGGCCATAAACTTCCCGCCACTTGTTGCCGCGTCAGCTGGCTTTGTTACATCGATCTCACTTGCTTTGCAACTGCTTTTGCTTTGCTCGTGAGGAGAGTTTTGGCGGGGCGTGATGGGGTGCTTAGCTGTTGGCGACATCGATCGAAGCTTCCTCTACTCCTCGATCGATCAAAGCCAGTCCATTGGCTATTAATAAGTTGTAAGTTCATGCCGAAACTGATGAGGACGGTTAGGCGTAAATCAATCAAGATCTGTGCTTTGTTGATTTATCTCTTGTCGACGATCTGCCATGTCGGCGCCGTACCTCTCGAAAGGCCCCTTTCAAAGTGTTTCGAAGAAAAGGCCACCCCTTTCGATCGAACCCGGCCGTTTATTTGCAAGTGCATGCGTGGTCCAGCAGGGGCATTTCCATCCCAAGGATCGATCGATCGCCTTTTCATTCCTAACTTGTACCTAGTGTTATGTTAAGTTAGTAGTGTTGCTTGGTTCAGAGAGGCAGACGAAAAGGGGCAAGGAAGAGACGGCTAGGCTAATGGGAGGTGACTAGATCTTATGATTGGGTGGTGTGGAAAGGAAAGGAAAGGCCCGGAGGCTTTGGTTGACATTGTGGTTGCCGTGGGCTCACACGTCGATCGTGCCTTTTCGGTTCGTGCGTTGCCGATATTTCGCGACGGTAAAGTGATCTTTATATATAGTTCATGTGCAAACTCAGATTAATATGTTGATTTGTTAGGTGCAGTGATATATATAGTCCAGTGTCTTGATCGGGACGTGCATTTATGTTGTGTGTAGCCCATCTCACGCAGTGCAAAAAGGTACTCCCTCCATTCGAAAGTTACTGTCGCTTCAAATTTAATTAGATGGTTGCGTGCATGGAGCATAGCAATGCTAGAGATATCAGCTACTTTTGTCGCTTGCTTAGCTAAAAGCCGCGCCGGTGTCACGTATGAATGTTCATTGAACCTTTCCTTTCGGTAACCTAATTAAATTCAACAGATTGATTTGATCCGCCGTCCAATTCGTTTTGCTGCTAGCTAGCTAGCTAGCTAGTGTGTCTTTCTGACTGGATACGCTTGCATGTACCAGGACAAGATCGAGGCGGCCGGTTTTGTTCGATGCATGGCATGTAATACAGTAGTAATTTCGAATCGAGCTATATATAATACGTACAGACACTACACATACTTATTAATTTGATCGTCAAACTCAAAACTCACGAGCGTTTGTTGCTTCATTGCGCATCTGTTGTCATCATGCTAGATTTCAATCCAGGAGGACGTTGTGTGTATCGCCTTGTAAGGGCTCGCCGAACCAAATGCCTATTGTGTCGATACGTCCGCATAAAATAGTGCTGCTATATGTTTGGCACCTGAAGCCTGATCGATTTTTATTCACGGTGGTGTTGTTTATATGTCACCTCACTTTGTGGCGCACACAGCATTCCTTCTTTCGTTGCTGGAATTAAGATCAATATCATCCTATGCACCTGTCTCGATCTTGTCCAACGTTGATCGATCGTAGTGGAATGTCACTGGGCGCAAACCCACTGACGGTCGACAAACCCACTTTTGAAACATTAAACCTGCAAGTCTGGACCCTATTATACGGAGTAATAATTTGTAGTACCACTTAGTGTCCATGTGTTCTGGCTGCTCTGTAAGCTAGATTTTCTCTCGTCGTCACCTGGAACCACCGAACCATCGTAGTGGAATGTCGTTGGGCACAAACACTAATTACCAAACAAGCAGCTAAGCACCCCCTAATTAAACTCCCAACTAGCATTGATTTGACCCTGAAAAAGTCTCATAGTTAGGGCTTGATTCTTGCAAGCATATATGCATTAATTCTTGAACGTAACTTATATCGATCAATCCGCACGTCTCCAACTTTGGAATGACGAGCTATACGCCTATACCAAATAGGCTGGCCGAACCTTTTTTTTTTCCAATCTGTTCCTGATACTGTGTTATATTTTTCCTTTCTGGGTTCTGGCGTCAAACTGTACTTAACATACTCCTAAGTAGGAGTAGTACTGATAGGACGGTAGTAGCTACTTAATTAACCCAGGGTTTGCTAATTGCAAGAGTAGGAGTACTTGGGAAAGCCTCCTTAAGTTACAATGAAGCTTGCCGAATCTTTGAAGAACCCGGGTACGGACACGCACGCGCGCCGATCGAGCTGAAATGCAGAAACCTAACCTTAGCTATGGTGGCTGTTTCTTTGACTATTGCGGGGCTTACGCATGGCGCTCTCTCACTGCCGGCTTTCCTGCTCTTCCACCGCCGCTGGTTTTGCTCTGTCAAGGCACGCCGGAGCCGCAGCACTGCAGAGAAAAGTGTACTCTAACTACTCCTTTGAACCAAAATATGGTGTGGACTGAAAACGAACGGGCCCCCCGCCCGACCTCTTCTGAAGCTTGGCACGAATTATAAGTTACTCTCTCATGGTGTCGTTGATTATATTTAATTTCAACTTTGACTATTCGTTTTATTTAAAAAAAATTGATAAAAATTATATATTTTATTATAATTTGATTAATCATTAGAGTTCTTTGAATCACAAGTTAAAAATTTACATATTTGAACTAATTTTTTGAATAAAACAAAAAATCAAATTTAAAATTAAAAATCAATGAAAACATCAGTTTAAGAACGAAAATAGTACTCGGTAACAACTAACGCATGCAATATTTTGCACATGTTGAATTTGATGTGTGGTGGTGTAAGGAGTACCTGAGAAACCAAAAGTTGAGTGAAATGTGCTTAATTGCACCACGAAGCTGCAACGGTAGAACACCTTAGGCAACTTGACAACGCCGCTGCTTTTTTCTTTCTAACTTGGGTCCTGCTTTTGGCAACGAGATCGGAAAACAAAAGGTTCATTTTGGGTGAAGTCTGTCCCGGTGCAAGGCGCCACGCCTTTCGTGCAGAGCTCAAGCCACTCACGGCCACGGTGAATTTGCCTTGCCGCGTGCTCCAAGCAGTGGGTGGAAATCCGGTCATAAAATTCAGGGACAGTGGATGAAGAGAAGGAAAGGGGAGAGGGGGCGGGGACAAACTGAAGCGAGATGGCGGCCCAGAATGGCCAGGCAGAGAACACGCGGCCTATTTACTGTAAATTGGCCCAGTGGGCCTCAATGCCATAGCCCAGCGTGTCAAGCAGGCGGAAAATGTGTTGGGCTGACTCAAAGGTAGAGGGATTCACGCCGCTGAATGCGGCACCACTCATGCCTTGCTTGACACGCCATCTATCTCTGGTTGGTTCGGCCTCATAGGCTATTTCCGGCCTGATACAACATACGTGGGCCGTCAACGTCCACGGAGACGGGCCAGCGCGGCAGACGCCAGACAAATACGGTAAGGTGATGAGATATTGAGATGTGGTACGTACTGCAAAAGTACTTTTGTGACCACACAGATCATCATCAAACCCGAGCAAAGTTGGTTCAAAACCGACCTGGCTCCGGCTCAGACCAGCTCACCCTCTAAGCTTCGCCGCATGCAAGGGCGCACGCCGGCTCGCGTGAGCGCATGTGCGCGCCACCACCACCACCGGCGTCTGCCTCTGCTGCTCCCAAGTCCCAACCCCGCCTCGGCGTGCGGGCCCGGAAAGTAAAGGCTTGGCACGTGACGCCCCACGCCTTTTCCAACGAAAAAGATCCTTCTGTTCTGTTCTTCCCAGCAATTGCTTCGTTGCTTGCCGTTCTGCTCCGGTAGAAGTAGTCGTGAGCTGTCCGCTGCCCCTGCCAGGGGATCCAATCCCAAGCGATTTCTTGTTTGCTTGCTCGCTTGCCGTACTGCTGTAGTAGTAGTAGTAGGTCGTGATCGTGAGCTGGCCACTGACATTGCAGGGGATCCAAGCAAAGCATCCTCTCCTGCTGGAAGGAACGCCGTGGGATGAAAGAAACTTATCGGAATTTCCCCGCACGAATGGTCCTCTGCTCGTGGTTCCTGCACATTGGAAAGTGGAGAGATGCAAGTGGCACATGAGTTCACTCTTACTACCTCCATCTTTAAATATAATATTTTTAAATTTAAGTAAAGTCAAATTTTTTTAATTTTAATTATTAATAATATAAAATTAATAATGTTTTATTATATATAAATCATATTACTAGATTTTTTATAAAACATACTTTTATAATATGTAATTTTTTATATTAAAATTTATTTAAATTTATAAATATTATTAATCAAAGTTGATAGCGATTAATTTTAATTAAACTCAAAAATACTTATATTTAAATACGAAAAGAGTAGGTCATAGACAGTGATTCTGCTGTCATCTCACCTTCATTTCTACCCGTGTAGCAGAGGCAAATCTAGAATAAAATTTAATTTGGAGGGGTGCCGATCTTTTTGTTAAGTATTTAAATAAGCTTTTTAACATATAATTTATTGAGTTTAGTACTTAAAATTAGTAGGAAGTCTGAGAAAAAAAGGAGGGTGCTGTAGCGGAGGCAGCACCCTGTGGATCCACCCCTGCCACGTAGAATCAATCGACTGTCCTCTCAATCTAGTATACTCAATTTCATTTTAAAATTGCTGTTATCATCTAGTTCAAATTTAAATTAGACGACGACGATAACTTCAAAACAAAGAGAATATTAGCGATCTTAACACTTTGTCCCGCTCATAGCAGGCTCATGGGGGAAAAGAAAAGCTATGAACACGTTTCCTGCTCCCTAGAGTTCATAAAACCGCGGTAAACTCGGTTTTTGTAGTTTTTAAACTTATCGTTGCGGCTCGATTTCATCGGACGGTCGGTTTTTATTTTAAAAATTTTAAAAATTAAAAAATTTTGAAATATCGAAAATCGATAAAATCGCTCGGCTTATCGTTAAAACCGCTCGGCTTACTATTAAAATCGATGGGTTTTAAATTTTAAAATCTGAAATCGTAAAAATCAAAAAAATCGGTCGGCTAACCGTCGAAATCGCTCGGCTAACCGGTGAAACCGAATGGTTTACTTATAACAGTTCATTTAAATTTTAAATTTTTAACTTAAAACAGTTTTCGATCGATTTTTATGGTTTTCGCAATTTTTATCAAACCAGTTCTAACCGGATTTAGCAGTTAAAACGAAATTATAAACCCTGCTGCTCACCGAAACAAAACCTTAGCACAAGTAATTGCCGCTTAAGCGACAGCGACACCCATCATCTATCTATATACTCCTTCAACCTAAACTCCACTTACGGTCAATGTGCCACGCATGCGCATGTATGCCGACCACCGTTGTACTCCTACAACGACAAGGCGCACCAACATATACACAGACGACACCAATGATTTTTTAAAACTTTGATAAATTTTATAAATATATAAATTACATATTATAAAAATATTTTTTATAGTTAATTTAAAGATATAAATTTTATATTATTAAAATTTATCAAATTTATATAAATTTTTAGTCAAATAAAAAAAACACAGTCGGTACTAGCAGCTAGTAGCAGTCGTTTCCCAATTATTAGCTCGGGACGGAAAGACGGATCGCCAGCTTCGAATCTCGCTGTTCACTTTTGCGTAGAGCTCGTTGCTGGCGTTTTGGTTTGACAGCAGCTCGGTGTAGGGGCCGGCCCGTTCCATTCATCTAGAATAAACAAAAGAAAAGGCAGCTTGCATTGCTGTTGCATAGTTGAAACGCTATTAAGAATGGTTAAGGTTACAGCCTCAAGTGCAACTGCTGCCTTTTCCTTTTGTATGTGAAGGGAAATTGTTCCTCGATCACGTTACGCAGGTACGGGGCTCTCTGGAGCAAGGACTACACACCAAGGCACTCTTTCGTCGCAGCTTATTTTTAATTTATTCACAGAAATAAATAGAAAATATGTTAAACAGTAAATTTATTTTTATAATTTATTAGTTTAACGACTTTTAAAAATGAACTTAAATATCAGCTTATTAAATATTTTTTTATTAAGTTGTAGATGTACCAAACATACTTTAAACCGCTCGATTTTTGATTTGATAAATAAACTGAGTTTATTGTAAAATTGAGGTTTTTGTTTTTACCATACATGGTATAAGCTTTTAAGCTAAAATCGGTTGGTTAATTTTTGAAACCAAGTCGAACGGATTATATGGTTTTATTTAAACACATCAGTTTTTCTTTTAAAAAAATTAAACCTTGATCGAGTGTTGCTGCACGTTTGGTGCACGCAGTTACCACAGGAGTGGCAAATAGTAAAACAGTACGGCGAAGCAAAGATTTTGGGTGCTACTCCTACTGGCTAACCCTCTCTCTTGTCTCGTCTAGTCTAGGAAATTAACTGGAGATCGAAGAAACCATTAGCACTAGCGATTAGAAAAAGCGTTGCTTTCTTGACACTGCTGCTTCGTCAGTCAGTGTACATGATTCTTTGGGTTTTGCTTAGCATGTTTGGTAGCGCGACGGTGACGTACGGGAAATCGTGCGGAAAAAACGGGCGCTTCGTCGCCGGCGTGCCTACGAACGAGAAAAGCCGTTGGCCCGTCGGATCGTCGACCGATGGATGGCGCCGCGCGCGTTGGTTGCGGTTGGGACGACGTCGGGCTGGTTCCCAACCATGGCGAGTTTCCTCGGAGTTGGAGGTCGCCGTCCGGAGCACATGCGCGCGTCCATCCATCGAAAATGCCGTCTTTGTTGTATTGCTGCTTTCAGTGAGCAGAGTGGGTTAAATGTTTAGGGTACTTTGTAATGTAAAATTTTCATAAAAATTGCATATAAATTTTATTTGAATAAATTTAATTTCACAAAAAATTATAGAGAATAGAAAAATAGGTTTTTTTATTGCTTCTTTCAGTGAGCAGGAGAGCAAGCTAAATGTTTTTTCCTGTGAAATTATATACTAAGATATTTGTGAAATTTCTATGTTATAAACAGGGTCTTAGTCTTTTTTCTATTGTCTCACCGCAATTTTTTTTAAAAAAAATGTAGCAGTTTTTTTTTAAATAACATTAGAAATAGTCGTAGGTGCAGTGGGACATGTGGAGAGTATTATCCACTTCATCAGTGTCTTAAATTAGGCATTCCAGAATAGAAAAAGAGATTTTTTTTATATAAAGACCTGGTAATGCAGATTACATGGTGCTTATCCAGTCTTGTACTGTATGTACCGAGGTCACAGTATAAAATACACTGACATTGTACTTGTAGCATATCCCTGTCCTGCTACCGGATTTAAAACCAGAAGTCTAGAACATTCTCGTCAGCATCTGCTCCGTGGCTCACAAAATAAAACAAAACAGAGCGAGGAAAGCGTGAGCAGGCCGGCGACCGTTACGGGGGCCGGGCTGGCAGACCGGCCGTTCCGTGCGAGCCCAAACGTTCAAAATTTCAAAATACCGACAGCAGCGCAAGACGGCACCACGCGTACGACGAGCGTCGCGAGGCCGGGCGTTACGGGCGGGCGCCGTCACGGGGGTCAACACCCCCGAGCGACGGGCCCACGGGGCAGCGTCCTCCGCCGACGTGATACCCCACCTGTCATGCACCGCGGAGGGGTGGGTGGGGTGGCGCGGGTAGGGCGGGCGGTGCGGTCTTTAAAAAAATGGGGAGGGGGCCATGAGCACCACACAGCGACCCCTCACCTTCCTTCCATTCGACTCCACACTCCCACTCACCTCACCTCACCCCGCGCCTGCCTGCAGCCTCGCCTTTTTAGAGAGAGAAACCACGCACCGGTCCGGCGAGCTAGAGAGAGAAACGCAATCCCCGGCTGGAGAGTGAGTAAGGGAGAGGGGAGCTTTACGAAGAGGGAGGGGGCCATGGAGAGACCGGCGCCGGTGAGGAAGTCGCACACCAACACGGCGGACCTGCTGATCTGGCCGGAGGGGGCGCCGCAGGACCCGGCCCCCGGGGCCACCCCGCCGCCAAACCGCCGGCCGCACCAGGTGAGCTCGAGCCCGCGTCTGTCGCGCGGTCCTCCTCGCAGCGAGCGGCCTCCTCTGTCATTGCTTCCCTCCTCGTCTCTTAACTTTTTTTCTTCTCTCTCTGCTTGGTGCAGCCGTCGGAGGCGATCAGCAAGGTGGTGTTCGGCGGGCAGGTGACGGAGGAGGAGTTTGAGAGCCTCAACAAGAGGTGAGATCACCATGTTCCGCCTCCAGATTCTTTCGCTGGGAAGAGGGATTCAGTACACTGTTCTTGTTCGTGTTTATCCCGCGACGAGTTTTTTGGCCGTGGCAATTAGATCTGTCGAGATTTACGGTCCAGCCTCGGGAACAGTTTAAATTCCGAAAGCGCCTTCAGTTGATCTGTTCAGCCGCGAGCTGGGAAATTCGTTGGATTCGGGGCTTTAGCTCTTTCAGTGAGATAATATGACGGCTCAGTTCTAGCCCTGTTATTTCCAGAGGTTTTAGCTCTGCCATGTAGACTTCGGACATGTTAATTACTACAGAGTTGGTTGTTAGTACAAACTCTGGTTTGAATGTTCCCGAAATTGCCATCTCACCAACTGCATATTGGAATTTTGAAATCCAAGAACCGTCCCTTAAGTTTGGTTAGAAATGAGTTGACAGCTTGACATTGACAAAAATAGAATGGTACATATCAGGTGCACCAGTTATGCAAGTTTTTCTTCTTGAGAGCAACAGGCACTCTTGAAAGGTTGCCGAAACTCTAGGTTTTTATTTTATATGTTTTTATCAGTTTTGTAGATCGCTGACTGCCGTATTTTCGTTAGTTAGTTCATAACAATTCAGATTAGCACGTTGGTGTAGGTTATGATCTACTGATTTACTACCTTGGGCTCACTACTCTATTCTTCGTTTTCCAGGAAACCATGCTCGGCTCCCAAGTGGAAGGAGATGACAGGAAGTGGCATCTTTGCAGCTGGAGGCGAGGTTGAGGAAGATGAATCTGGCAATGCCTCGGCAACTCCCATCAGAACAGCTCCAAAAAATTATCAGGTAATACCAACTTCTGCTATTTAACAAATCCATGTGTTTGGTTTCGATGTTGTGCTCATTTGTTGAGACGAATGACTTGATTAATATTTCTTATTTTCTGTACATTTAAATGGCTGTTATATTATCTGCCGGTTGCTAAAATCAAACTTGTTAAATGTTCAAACCGCCAGAGTCAGAAGTTGTTGGGAATCTTATGGGAAGAGTTTGCTTAGCCTTATTAAATACAGGTTGTTTGGTGACCTTTCCTTGTGACAGAAGGGGACTTTTTGATTGATCAATCAAACTGAACATACACTTCAAGCTTTGATTGATAGACTATAGTAACCTCACAATCATATGTACTGTTTTGCATCTTTTTTGTTCCTTAAAATTTTAAAAAGAAAACGACTCTTGATTGGATTCTCGAATATACAAGGTATAAAGCTAACAGTAGGTTCTGTAAATTATCCCATGATTAGCGAGAGGTGCTGAAGATTCTTCTAATTTTTTTTTCTGGTACTGCAAGTTTGTCGGTTGCCCTTAATCTGCCATGTAGCTATCTGGCATGTCTAGTCTTGCATTACATTATGTGTAGCAGACACATTTTTAGCAAATACTCCACTAGTCAGTATTGTGCTTGTTGTTTTCAAGGTGACAAATAACCATTGACTTGTAGATTTCATTGTACTTGTGATAGAATAAATAAAGGCTATCCTGCAGCATTACCCGATACAAATCTAAAGTGTTTATGATTTTGTCTAATCCAGGCAATCAGCACCATAAGTCACATCTCATTTGCCGAGGAAGAAAGTATTTCTCCCAAGAAGCCAACTTCGATAGCTGAAGTAGCAAAGCAGCGCGAGCTAAGCGGCACCCTTCTGAGCGAGGATGACAGCAAGATGAAGAGGCAGATATCTGACTTGAAATCGAAGGAGCTCAGCGGTCACGACATCTTTGCTCCTCCTGAGGATCCCCGGCCACGCAACTCAGAGAACGGCTCGACCTCGCAGACACCGGGCAAAAACGCTTATGTCGTGATCTCTGAACACTACTACTATCTTCTGCTTGACTCAGTTACTACATATAGCTCGCATCTATACTCACTGTCTGCTGTCCTCCTCACAACAGATGAGCACCATCAAATTCGGGGAGGCCGACGAGGACAGCGTGGTGAAGACCGCGAAGAAGATCCCGACGAAGAAGTTCACGGACCTGACCGGCAACGACATCTTCAAAGGCGACGCTGCCCCGGGGACGGCCGAGAAGCACCTGAGCACGGCGAAGCTGAAGGAGATGACCGGCAGCGACATCTTCGCGGACGGCAAGGCCCCGTCCCGGGACTACCTCGGCGGGATCCGGAAGCCCCCGGGCGGCGAGAGCAGCATCGCGCTGGTCTAACAAGTCAAGAACACCAACAACTACTACTACCACAACAAAACCTGATGATGGACATAGCCCCTACACCCGCCATTCATCCGATCCGCCCCCCCTCGCCGTCTCTAGGAGTGATTTTTAGGGAGTTTTCTTTCCGTCCTGAGGAACCGATTGATTGGAACTGCCGGTTTGCTTTCCTGTTGCCCCGTCCTTCGTGCTCGTGTTAGTCTCCTCCTCCTCTTCCCCTGGTGTGTGTGGGGTACGGCAGCAACGATGGTTATCTTCTCTAATTTAACATTTGGTTTGGCTTTCTTGTGTTGGTTGGTTAGTTGGTTGGTCGTGGCGTGTGCCTAATGTAATGACAGACCTAGCAAGCAGTGGTGCTTTGTCTCAATCCGTGACTGGATGTTTCAGCTGCTCGTTCTCCCTGCCATTTTCGATCTGCATGCCGCCGCGCTCGTCGTTCGTTGGCGGGTCCTTGGACTTGTGGTTGGCTCCGTGTTTCCTTCCCTTTCCTTCGGTCTCAGTGGCACCTAACTCCATTACCACCACCACCAAATCGTGATGAGAAGCAACGGCGCTGTCGATCTCACTGCTCAGATTTTGCGTCCGCTTTTCGAGCCTGTTAGGTTGCAGGCTTTCAGCCGTCACGTTACGGTGCTCGCCTCGCCATGCGTTGCTTCGGTGACTGAATGGACTTTTGGTGGAGCCGGTTCATATGTTGTGGCTGTGGTTGTGGCGGCCATAGGATTCCCTGCCTGCCTGAGAAAGGTGTTCGTGCTCTGGTCGTCCCGGTGAGTGAATGACCACCACCCTGATTGAATTATTCCTCGCCGTGGTAGGCGATCGGATCTAGTATAGTCGGCTTACATGTAGCACTTGTTCTCTAGGGACTAGCCGAGTAGGTGGCCTTTGTCTCGAGCTGTTGCATAGGAACAGTAGACTGCAGGAAGCAGGGACCGACCTCCTCGGCGGGCCACCCACGGCGAGCCGGCGCCGCCAGCGCCGGAGGCCTGGGCCATCCTTGCCGATTGGGGGGGTTCCTCCGCCTCCCTGTGGAACACTGTTCTCAGACGAGCGGGCCATAGAAAACAAAACGGCCCAGCAATTGCTTCTAAACAACACGACCTGACGGATAGGCCTCAACTTTATGTGGGCCGTAAAAAATTGTTTTTATGGGTCGTTAACCCAAAATTAGAAAGAAGATGAGGCCCATGCGACACGGGGAAGAAGAGAGCGAGCGAGCGCGAGCTTTCCGTGATCCGGAGTCCAGACTCCAGAAGCGAGGAGGGAAGCTAAGCTAGCAGGAGGAAGAAGGGGAAGAGACGAGGAGGAGCGACGATGAGGCGCGGCGGGATGGACGACGAAGAACGGGTGTTGCACGCGCAGATTCCTACGAGCTTCGGCCCCGAGCTGCGGGCCTGCCTCCGGTGTCGCCTCGTCAAGACCTACGACCAGGTACCTCCTCCGCCGCTGCCGCATCCTTCTTCCTAGGGATGCAGTTTTTGGTTCAACCATCGAATTAGCAAGGCGAAGAGCAGTCTGTGGCGGACTGATGACTTTTTTTATTTTTTTGACGGAGTCCGGCTGGGGTTTGGTTCGCCCGGAACAATCCCGTTCGCCGGGGCTAGGATTCTGCGTCAGCGCCCTGCCACTCCGAATCCTTCGATTTCGTGGTTGGGGTTGGTTCGATTTGTTGGGCAGGTTATTTCGCCGATGATTGTAATGGTGATTCCATTGTCCTGTCTGTGATTGCTGTTTGATACTCGTGCGCAGTTCAGGGAGAACGGCTGCGAGAACTGCCCGTTCCTGGAGATGGAGAGGGAGAACGACAACGTCGTCAATTGCACCACCCCTAAATTCACTGGGTAAATCCGGTGAGGAATTGTGATCACTACTTCACTAGGGGTTGAAACTTCGGGTTACTGAAATGAGTATTTTGCTCTTTGGCCTGTTGTAATCTTCCTTAACTTGTAAAATGGCAAAAGGACAAAGGAAACGCAATGCTAGCGGTGTTTTAAAGTTTTAATTCTTTCTGATAATAGTGAATACATAATGAAAGATGAAAGTGCTGTTACTGCAGAAATTTATAGCATAATAGATTAATGATGGATTATAGAGCAGTCTGAGTAAACGCTGGGGTGCATAAAAAAATTTACTGTTGGGGATCTGTTTTTGCTGCTCCTGCGCTTTTGTATCCAATACGACCCTGGATTCGTAATACAGTGTTGAGGTTCTGGAGCTAATTAGAAAAGTCCATACTGGAATGCAGAATAATCTCTGTGATGGATCCCAGTAGGAGCTGGGCTGCTCGTTGGCTGAGAATTGGTGAGTGCATAGTTCTCCACTGGCCCGCAATCAGTGTCTTTTTTTTCAGCATACTGTATTTTCGTTTGTTCCTACATTTTATCTCTTTGTCATACTGTGATGCACATTTAATTATATTCATAATCTAAGTGCTTACCCTTTGCAACAACTTTTATGGAAGTTAGGAGGGCCTGTGCTAGTTGCTAAGCATCATATAGGGAAATTCCTTATATGGGAACTCCCCATAGATTGACCTCAAATCTTCAAGGATCACAAAACCAAATTTAAAACTTTCGCTGGGGAATATTGATTCTGAAATCTTTCTGTTTGTTTGAGTCATAGGTGCTAAGTATGTGCTTTGGAGGCACCTAGCGGCTAGGATGCAGTATGGCCAACTTTGCAGTTGCCTGAGTGTAGTTGCCAGATTGACGCCCATCGTCTAGGCAGTCTTGGTGGCAATGTTCGACATGTGCATATTTAGATCTTTCATAACTTCTAATTGATAGTATGTCTTTTTCAAACCACGTTGAGGCATGTAGTCATTTAAATCAACAAAGGGAGAATCAGGATTTCGTTTTCAAATCGTGTTGAAGCATGTAGTCACTTAAAGCAGCTAAATGAATACCATCTGGTTGACTCTTTTATAGGATCGTTTTTGCTTTTGTGCACTACTTAAGTCGAAAATTTTGTTCAAGGTTCTGTTTCCGTTTCACTAACTAAACTCACTTCACTTTCCATTTGTCAACCTGCAGGTCGGTTCATTCCTGGTTGCTACACACTAGCCGTCTCGGAAGAGCTTCCAGAGGAGTACCAGGTAAAACTATGTGCTACCATGGCTTTCTGATTCTGAACCAACGCTGTGCTACGAAGTCCTTATCAGAGACCTCATGTTTTGTATCTTCAATGCAGGGCATCTGCCAAGAAAACAACGTGATGTATGTGCCACCCAAGCGTTCATGAGCTAAGCTCAAGATGTTCATGGCGTCCCGATCCTGAACCATGTTGTTGCTTGAGCTTTTTGATGTAGTGGCCGCTCGCTTTGGGCTTGGTAGTATACAGCGAATCGGGAATTCCCTTTGACGCATTTGTGCTACTCTTAGCTCCACTTAAGCGGTGCAACGCTTAGGTTTAACGTACTCTCTCCGTTTCATCGTTGATTTTTAAATTTAACTTTGATCATTTATTTTATTTAAATTTTTTTTAATAAATTTTATATATTTTGATATAATTTGATTTATCATTAGAATTATTTAAATCACAACTTAAAATTTTACATATTTGAACAAATCTTTTGAATAAGAGGAATGGTCAAAGTTTATTGTAAAAGTGGAGGATAACATCAATTTATCCTGTTACATAAAATTTGTGAAAATATGATGCGGTCTATTATGATCTTCAGATGTGTTATATGAGGTTATCACCCATAGACAGTTGTATCGTTTGTTATTTAGCAACTACTTACATCGAATTTGCCATCCTTGTTGCCGGTGTCATCCCGCGACGAAGGCATTGCTCGTGCAACAGTGCCTCACTCCAAGATGGTAGAGTACCATCTTCAGGTGCGAGCACTTGTGCCACATGACGACGCAGGCAATCAGTCGACGGAAATGATCCGGACGGGTTACACGGAGTGAATCTAGAACTGCATTGTACAACCTCCCTCGATGGCCGTGGATAAATAGCCACCGCGCGTCAATCGAAAGCTCAGGCTTAAAATCCAAAAGATAGATACCGGGGGACGGTTCAAAATAATCCTCCGCAATCTAATTCGTCCAAGATCAACAGTGTACTTCAGCTGAGCAAAACTCTGAAAATCATCCCAGGTAACATGTCGAAGAACAATATTCACCACATCACAATCTTCACACGTTGTCAAACTGCAATGCAGTTATATAGGCTAGTCATTGATAATTTGAGTTGATAGTTTGATATACAGCACCGCTATTTACAGAGCAATTCACAGAATCTAACAGCGAAGTATCAGCATTCAAATCCAGAAGGTCAACCAAACAAAGTAAACTGGCAAAACTTTTGTTGCTGAAAGATCTCCAATGCCTTGTATTGCTCAAGGGTAAAGAACCAGAAAAAATCCCCCCAAAAAAAGTGCCATACCTTTTGATGCATGAATGCAGCGGAAAGAAATGGGGGGGAGGGGGGGGGGGGGGGCGAAATATGATGTGTAGATTTGTAGAAATAAATCTGGATTGAAATGCCAGCACCAAGGTATACAAGATCAAAATAATTTTCTACTAAAAGGCTACATCCTGGTATCGAAGACACTAAGAAACAAAACTAGATTGGAGTTAAACTAGATTACAACCTACGCAATTAAGGCTAGAAATGTCAACAATAGAAGTGTTTTCACGACCTCTGGTGTGTATGACACGATATGCTTGGTAAAACCACAGAAGTTGCTTTCGAGGGAAAAAATAGACACACTGAGAACAGCACATGAAAAACATGCAACAGTTGATCCCTCTGTCTATGCAGGGCTCATGACTGAAATATTCAAAACAGCCTGGGGGAAAACAGTGCAAAAGCATTTTGAAATCAAAACCTTGGTGAATAAAACAGCCAGAATGTAGAACGTAATATAAAGCATTTTATGAAAATTAAGTCAACTAATCATGAACACCTTGTAAGGATAGTAAGTGCAAACAGCAAATGGTGCAAGAAATTGCAGTGCCATCATTACCATCTCATCAGTCATCATCATCAACAGCAGCATCAGCATCATCTCATCAGTCATCATCAACACCGCAAACAGCACCAATCACACACAATATCGACTTCAACAGCAAGCGACGTGCATGTTGACCGCTTATCAGCCAGCACATCTTCACTCCACGAAACTAGAAATATGAAGGTGACCATTAACAGTAAGTATTCAATACCAAACAGCAGAAATAATATGAAGTCTAATATGAAGGGTAAATAGAATGAACTGGTGTACAAAGATCTCGACAAACATTCAGAGGCCCAAAGAAAGCATCAGATGCCTGAAGCAGCAACTAATAGCACGGAGACAAATGTAATTGAAGAGTGCCCATCATCAAGCAACTGCATAGTCACCCATACTATCCAGAATTGTTCATCATCCTACTGCGAAGAAACGATATTAAATTAATAGACTACAGAAAATAACTGCTAATCACAAATAATGTTATCAATAAAGAGACCTAAGCTGTTCATGATGCAGAGCCAGTGATATTTCACTCATGGCGAAGGGCCACGAGTAGGGCTCTGAAAGCGTGGAGATCGGTCATCATTGCGCCTGGAAGGAGATTCCACAGGAGACGGTGATGCCCTACGAGGGGTGCGACTAGGGCTCCTGCTTGCAGGTGGGCTCCTACTGGCAGGTGATGCACTGCAAAACAATTGCAGATAGTTAACCAGCTAGACATAGAAAAGAGAAATCAGAACTTCTGTATGAGCAAAACCTGTCTTTGCCACGCCTCTTGTAATCCTCAGGACTGTAGCTGCGACTTCTGCTGCGACTAGGGCTTCTACGTGCAGGAGACAAACTGCCCATCACAGAAAATAAATTGGATGAATCAGTGCAAGATTTAACAATAAAATTGATATTTCTAATGCACCTAATTTTCTGTGTATACACCTGACTCTCTCACGCTTCTTGTAATCATCAGGACTGTAGCTGGGACTCCTGCTACGACGGCGATAATCCCTTTCTCTGTACCTGTCGCGACCATATCTTTCTCTGCTCCCACTACGACTCGGCCTCCTATAATCCCTATCCCGATAATCATCACAGTACCTTAAAATATTGGCAAATATTGTCGCGTTCAGAAATATCAAATAGATAAGAACAAATTTGGATAAGCATATAATGGACAGCAATTTATATATTGTCAGCATAGCTACACAGTATGGCACCTCCAACAGCTAAGGTTAACAGTTATATCTATTTCTGAAGATGTCACAAAAATGGGCGTGGAGATTTTGCACCAACTCAGAATCATAAAATGCACTGTCACAAATTAACTTGAATGCTCACTACCTATCAATGTTCACACAACTATACAGACTAAAAAGGTTTGCATTCCAATGGAAGCAATTGCCAATTATACAAAATTTGACAGAATATGTGCACATTCAGGAAGGGAGAAACAGCTATACCTTCTTCTAGGACTGCGGCTTCTGGAACGGCCCCTTGACCTTGGAAGTGGCTCCACGATTCTACCCTTATTACTGTAAAGAAGAATATTATGCACGAGTTCAGCAGAGATGCTGGTGAGCATAGCAAATACAACAAAAACCAGTGCACAGTATTCTCATAACACGGTGCTTTCCTATGGAAACTCTGAAGGTTCAGCTTTGGTTAGTTTATTCCTACGAAATAAAACGACTTATCATGACATGGCACTACAGATCATGTTTGCACAAGACAAGCATCTTCAGAGACTTAGTTTCAGAGTGTCGTGGTCTTTTATACCTCAACTTTGCAATGGTCCAAAGAAAAAACTATAAAAAAGACAAGTAATTCTGAAGTTGATAATTTAGCTCTCCTATGTAACTTGACACTCCCGTAGCGTCATAGACTCTACCTCAAACAAGAATGAACAAGAAAGAGTTGAAAAGGGCAGAATATATACGAAAAAATAGGATAGAACAATTGGAATTTGAAAGGATTTAGTTTATTACAACAACAACAAAGCTTTTTGTCCCAAGCAAGTTGAGGTAGGCTAGAGATGAAACCCCAAGAGACAACTAAAAAAGAGCAACAACCAACGATCAAGGTTCCGGCATGCGAATTGCTAACCTCCACAAATTCCTATATAAGGCTAACTCCTTGGCGATATCCCAATCCTTCAGATCTCTCTTCACAGCTTCTTCCCATTTCAAGTTTGGTCTACCTCTGCCTCTCTTCACTCCATTAGGCCGATTTACCATTCCGCTACGAACCGGTTCTTCCTGCGGCCTTCGTTGTATATGTCCGAACCACCGCAAACGATGTTGCACAAGTTTCTCCTCAATTTGTGCCACTCCTAATCTGTCTCGTACGTCATCATTCCGGACACGATCTCTTCTCGTGTAGCCACACATCCATCTCAACATACGCATTTCGGCTACATGTAACTCCGCCTAGGTGGAACATATTATGTTCAACTTAGCCGGTCCCAAGCCCGGATAAAGGAGGAGGGTACTCCGCCAATGATGTCCTAACATAGACAGAGGTTTCACCTGTGTTGCCACGACATTGCCGGTATCAAGCCCGGATAAATCAGTGGGTTGTGTTAGGCGTGGCGAGCCAGCAACTATCATAGCCATTCTCATGGAAATGAAACCCCAAAGAAACGGATTTAGTTTATTACTTGTAAGAAAACATCTCCAGCCCTAACCATCAATAAATCAGGATATTACTGTGAATTAAACTAAAATAATAAAGCCACAACCAGGATATTACTGTGAATTAAACTAAAATAAAACCACAAGTCATTGAGAAATTGGCAGCCATCCGCTAACATACACAAGATAGAATGAAAAAGAAAAACACAAGGATGTATATACATCAACAACAAAAAATGACAGATGAAGTCCAGGAACCAACAATAACTATTGTGTCGATGCTGTAACGGTAATTTTGCACAACAAAACGCTGTCCAGTAAGTAACTTTGCATATGACAGATGATTCTCAACCCATAAAAGCATTTTGCTGAAACACAATTTCACACTCATCATTCACGGGTTACTTGGTTAAATATTGCACTTGCCAATGTTGTCTATTTGCTTCACCACATGGTATTCAAAAATCATGCCAGGCAAAGGTTTCAGTTTTCCACTATTGCCTAATATAACAAACGACCTATCCAAAAAGGCGCATACAAATGCCATAACACAGCTATGTAGCTAGGAAAAAAACAGCCATGCAAACGACAAGCACAAAATTGCAGTTACCACTCAATATCTTACGAACACGCAGAGTTGAGAAAAGAATCTTACATCCGTTCAGCGTTTGGGCCGTACTTGGCAAACTGCACCATGATCTCCCGCCCATCTACCACTCTCCCTGCAAAAAGAGCACACTGCAAGTTAACAAGAATCCAAACTCAGAACGCATGGAACAGGTAGATTTATAGAGCTCATGAACTAAAACACAACCATCTAGCCTGTCAACTGCCTTCTGCGCCTCGTCCTCGTATTTGTACCTCACGAATGCAAATCCACGCGAGTCGCCAGTCCTAAAACCATAAGTGGATAAGCATGTACAAATCAGTTCATCACAATTCACACATAAGCCCACTCCAGATACCACATAGCGACGCTCCTAAGTCCTAACTGCATATCCCGCACGAATCACACACACTACGCATCACATACAGGCCAGGCCCCAGCCCCACATCCGTGTCCGCGAACCGACAGGCCGAAGCCCCTGTTTGTCTCACACTCACCTGCGGTCCCTGGGGATGTAGATGTCGACGACCTCACCGTATTTGTCGAAAAGCGGGAAGAGATCGTCAGCCGTCGTTCCTGTGGGAAATCCACACAAAAACGAGGGGAGACAACGTGACGAGCCACCAATTCAGAGGCCTTCGGAGGAAGAAGCGAAGCACGGAAACGACAGGCAGGGGAGGGGAACTCACGGAAGGTGATGTTGAGGACGAGGAGGGAGTAGCTGTCGCGGATCGGCAGCGGGCCGGAACGTCCGAAGCGCGACATCTTTCCGGAGGCGGCGGCGCGCGGGGCGGGCGGAGGTCCGAAAGCGAGGCAAGGACACGGGAGCTCTCGGTCGGAAGGGAAGGGAAGGGAAGGGAAAGGAATGAGTGGCTACAAGGCCCACGACAAAGCAAGCATGTGGCGTGGTGCGAAGGCAACTGGGCCCAGTGGGTACAATCCCTAAATGGGCCTTGATGTTTTCGCATCAGACAACTTGGCCTCTTCTGCTTTCAATTTTCTGTGATTCCGCTTCCTTTCTCCGCAGGACAAGCACTCAAATGGAAAGTTCAGATTAGGCCATGTCGGAAGTTCAGTCAAAAGATAACCCCTCCATTCTTAGGCCCCCTTTGAAACAAAGAAATTTTTTCTGATTTCTGTATTTTTTTTTCTGTAAAATTAAACTGATTCATATGAAATTCGTGCAAAAATCATGCATTCCTAATTATCACCACTGAACGTTATCTGTTCTTTTTCAAAAGGCAACACTGAAGGTCAACGGGAACAACAATTTAACAACGGATAAAATTGAAGGAGTACTCGTTATTCACGCTACTGTACCCACCCAAATCCGTAGGAACTTTACAAATGATGATATGTTGATACTGGTTGCAGAGCTAGCTATACCATAGGTCAGTTGTACTAACATCTTTGTAAGAGTGAAAATACAAAAGAACCGGAGCCCAAACTCCTTATCATGCAACACGCACGAGATAGCTTAAGCAGCTCTTCTTGTTGAACGGCCGTTCGCTTAATCGCTTTACATGGCTCACCATGATATTTGAAAAAGACTAAAAACATGTGAAGTTGTAAGGAGAGAAATTCGTTTACAGAATGCTGAGGAAGAGTTGAATACGTCATGGGTAACACTGATACACGAGCTCCAAACGACTCAAGTTTTTCCCTGACCAATGCCCACCCAAAACGTATCTATTCGCGTTGCAGGCTAGACTCAAATCCACAAGTGCCAAGATGTTTAGCGAGTTTCTCTCCACATTGCTTCTGCCAATCTTCTGACGCCTTGGCCTCGGCTGTTGTCCACACAACTGCGCTTGCCTGCTTATAATCAACAGTTGCGGAAGTAACCTCGGGCTGCAAACACAGAAGGGCAGAGTGCGCCAAGGTGATGAGTGAAGTGTAAGCATAAGAAACAAGCCGTCAGGTACTGCTTAAAAGGCAGCAGAAAACATTTCTTTGCTTGAAAAACTGGGGCCTCGGCAATTAGGTAAAAAATCACAGGCAAGTAAAGAAGTAAACACAATAAGAATGTAGAGACAATATGTCAGATAACACTATTAAATGATAGCAAATGCAATTATGCAAGCAAACTATCAGCTGAGCATAACAGAACTTTTGTATCTGCAACTGTATAGCGTGCATAAATTCTGAATGCTGGTGCATGTAGAGTGAAATGTTTTTGTCGTGCATGTATCCCTGATTTACACGGCCTTGCAAGCTGCAACTGGAAATCGTCTCACTCATAATGCTGGTGTCCATGGTGGCGCCTAGCAACACGTAGCAGTTTACCTGTATTTCCCAGATCGATCATGCATTGCAATGAAAAATGCAGTGCAGCAAGCTAGCAACCTTGATGTAGCTTCTTGGCTTGCGCATTTTCCCTCTTTTTTGGAGCGCATAAATTTCACAGGAATCGTATAAGATTTTCGTAGCAGTCAATTTAATTTCATAGTAAGGGTAAACGAAAAATAAGGAACTTGTCATAAGAGGAAGTTTAAAGCGATTGGAATCAAAGAAGATGCAGACATACTTGGCTCTCCAAAATCCGCTTCACGCTCGCGGCGCACCCGTCGCACATCATCCCCTGATAATAAGATCACGTCAAATGTCTGGGCTTGCCAGCCAACTATCGAAAATAGAACAAACAATTCGAGGAGAGGACTGAATGGGAATTGGAGCTTCGAATTCGAGTAGGGAACAGGGAACAGGGGGTGCTGGATGATGAGTACTATACCTGGACGCTGAGCAGGATCGCCTCGGACTCGGTGCCTGCGTCAGCCGCCTCCCCAGTCGCGGCGGCGGCAGCGAAGACCGAGGAGGCGACGCCGGCGGACTCGCGGCCGCCGCGAGAAAGCGGGACGTCGTGGGCGGAGAACGGAACAGAGGAGGCGAGGCGGCGGGCTCCGGCGTAAGGAGAAGGGGAGAGGGGATTGGACCGGGAGCGAGGGAGTGGAACCGGAAATCTAGCAGTGAACGCGGTAGACTCCATCGCGCGCTCCAATCTCCCGCTTGATTTTCCCCCTTCCGGGTTCCGGCCTTCCCCGAAGAGCGGTTTATCCAATCCCGCTGGTTCTTCGAGCGAGGAAGAGCGGCCACGTCGGCGATTTTGCGGGCCCTGCTTGTCAGTGAGGTATTTCGTCCATGTCGTACGGCATGCTGCATGCCAAGCTCCTACTGTTTTGGACCTCGAACTCTATAATCCTATGGCATTGCCGCTTCGGCCTTTTGACGCGAGAATTTTTTTAATTTTTTGCCGTAAAATTAAACTGATTTCTGTGACATTTTTATAAAAATTTTACGTTTCAAAAGAAGCTTTCATTTAAAATTTATCAGTTTAATTGCTGGTATCTGACAAAGTCAAAAAAAGTCAAAGTACAAAGACGAGAGCTAAAAATCTCGAACAATTGGAGCGAAATACTCCCAAGTCAATTCTTTTAAAAAAAAATTCTAGAGATAAAACAAATTAAACGCTCCCAAATCACAGATGCATCAGACCAAAGTAGCCGGAGCGCGAGCACTGGGTAACAGCACGTTGATCGCAGCGAGCGCATGGTCTAGCAGGCGCATCCTCCCTGCTGCTGCGAGTTGGACTGGTTGGTGGTCGTCTTCAGGTTCACGTCCACCATGTCATCCTGCTTCGCCGAGGACAGCGTCTCCATACCCGGCAACGCCCCGGCGATCTTTCGGAACAGCGGCTGCAATGACGCGAGCGAATTGATGAATTCAGTAAGCACAACCTAACGCGTAACAAGGGCCGTGTTTTCACTCGACACTGCAACTGTCTGATGGGCGATGGCATGCTGAGGCACACTTGCGAAACGAGGAGTACCTTGATGTTGAACCCAGCTTTCGCGCTGGTTTCGATGAACATGACGTTGAGTTCTTTCGCCTTGCTCTCGCCTTCTTCCGTGGAAACTTGTCTGCAGAAATTTAGGCATCGTGGTCATATATTTGCAAGTTGCAAGCCGTTGAATCAGGACAAGAGAAACAGCGGTCACCTCTTCTCGACAAGATCAGTTTTGTTCCCAACTAGCATGATGATCACGTCACCACCCCTCTCCGTGCGGACTTCGTCTATCCACTTTGAGGTGTTCAGAAAGGACTGTCTATCTGCAGAAATAAACATATCAGTCCCCAGATTTTATGGTTTGAACTCTATTGCAGTAAATAGCTGCTGATACTCCGAGTCTCTGAGGCGCTCAAAATGCGAACTTGTAATAAAACATGTTCTCCAGCAACTTACTGGATACATCAAAGACAACCACAGCAACAGACGAGTCCCTGATGTAGCTTGGAATAAGGCTCCTAAATCTCTCCTGCCCCGCTGTGTCCCTGACAGTGAGAAGGATAAAATAAGAAAAACAGAATGCTGGATGATAAGCTACTGAATTATAGTTCTGTGAATCGATACAAGCATGGGCCGACTGGTAGTTTCGTACATTTCATTTCATTTCTGACCAATAAGTATCATGAAGGGTTACCGCTTAGACGACATTGCGTCTTTTAACTATCACCGTGACTGAACCTTATATTACACTACTCTGAATAGATCAAAGAACAACGTACTTACCAGAGCTGAAGACGAACCGTTCGGTCTTCAAGATACATCGTTTTTGACAGAAAGTCAATGCCAATTGTAGCCTGGATCAAATGCATCGTGTCAGTTCTAATACAGTTGGGAAAGCATATCGAGCAGAAAGCCAATCTTGAGTGCAAAACGCATCCGAAAAAATGATTTCCTCGAAATTGTTCTTGCAACGACGGATTAGTTGGATCAGGGAAATATTCGGACTCGCCGACAATTGTAAACCTTCACATTCATCCATCAAGAGGTAAATGTTCTGCATCATTGTGCATGCAGACCGTGAGTAATCACAGATCATGCACATTTGGACAGTCTGTTTTATTTTTTCCTTGTCCTTTTTTTTTTTGGAGTTGACCCGCTACCATTACAGGTCGGAACTCCCTATTCTAAGGGATCACACCTTTTAAGACGCATCAAGTGGACTTGTAATAAAAGTAAAAGTATGGCAGCATGTGGCGTTGCCCGCATTTGACGACAGAGTTTTCATCAGAGCTTTAATCGCGAGCAGGAAAATAAAAAAAAAGATGAACAGGGGACGTTACACGCATCCTGAATTTTTGCGCATTTCTAGAAATAGAGATTTCTGAAAGAAGAAAAAAAGATCGAAGTACTGTGTCAGCGTGACCGATCATGAGCAACCCCGCAAATTAATCCATGCACCAGAGACCCGATCGCTAACAATGCGCGGTGCAAGAGCCATCGCAATGCAACCGCAGGATCAATCAAAAACACGCGGATCGATTCAGAACATCTATCTAACCGACATTCTACAGTAAGAAGAAAAAAGCGCGCGACGC
Source organism: Zoysia pacifica (assembly GCA_001602315.1). Classification (NCBI taxonomy): domain Eukaryota; kingdom Viridiplantae; phylum Streptophyta; class Magnoliopsida; order Poales; family Poaceae; genus Zoysia; species Zoysia pacifica. The sequence continues at coordinate 43,038 of BCLH01000232.1, forward strand.
ATTTCATCCCGCGGATCGAAGAGGTAACCGCGACGGACAATCCACGATTTGCCCGCGATTTGTATACCTGGTACGTGGTGTCGAACTTGTCGTACATGAACCTGGTGATGATGCTGGTCTTGCCGACGGACTGGTCGCCGAGGAACACCAGCTTGTACTTGGCCAACGCCGACACCACCGCCATCGCGCGCGCGCGTCCCCCGGCACCGGCTCCCTCAACCGATCGCCTCCCCGCGCCGGCTACCGACCGATCGGGCCTCGATCCCTTCGATACGGTCTCCGGGGAGGGGAACGAACCTGAGATCCTGTGGTGCGAGGAGGAGGAGGAGGAGGAAGCGGAGGCCACCACGACGCGCGCGCGTCGGTGCTCGCGGGGACGTGGTTGACGAGAGAGGAGGAGGAGGGGCGTTTCTTCCGGTCGCGCTCGCGTTTATTCTCGTGGCGGGTGTAGTTCACAAAAAAAAAAAAATCTCGGGGCGGGTGCCGCGATGGCTGGATTTCGGCCCAAGGTTGGGTTGGGCTAGATCACGGTGAGTGCCGGCTCAGGACGCTCTTGGCTTGCCTCGATAATTAATACACGGCGACTTTAACAAACAAGTTGGTCCTACGGACATCAGATCGATGCAAATGTTCGTAGAAAAGTGCATAACCGATGATAAATAAATCCGAAATCCGTGCATGAAGCAACAGACGCACGTGCGGATTTCGCGAAGCCCCCTGTGGCCGCATCAAAAGGTTTCATCTTGCAAGACTCGTGAAGTCGAGTCCTGAACAGGGTTTTTGATATAGTTTAAACCATTAAAACTAATCGGAATCGATTTAACAAAAACTAAAAAATAAATAAAAACTAAGTAAAAAACCGTTTTAAATTAAAATTTTAAAATTTAAACAAACTCTACAGTAAATCGGTCGGTTTCACGGGTTAGTTGAGCAGTTTTATCGGTTAGTCGGTCGGTTTCATCTGTTTTAGATTTTAAAATTTGAAACCTACTGATTTCATTGGTTAGCGGACCGATTTTCGATATTCCGATTTTTTTTCAAATTTTCAAATTTTTTAATTTTTTTAAAAAAATCAGTCGACGATAAAACTAAACCAAACTGATTTCAACCAAAAACACGAAAACCGCTCAGTTTTGAGCGGTTTCGTAAAGCTCGGTCCTGAACTCCTGATTAGTGGTCCTCGATTACAGAGGGGCAAAAGGGTCAGTTTTATATAAACCAGTTACGTCGCTGTCTCGCCTCTCGTCGCCACATGCGTTGCGGCCTTCACGGGCATCACAGTTGACAATTTTCCGCTCTGTCCGACCTGTCAAACCAGCTGCTGTACAAATCGAAGCTCAAAACTGGGGGAGCTAGCAGGTCGATACGTTTCGGCGTCTTTTCTGACTTGTTTTTGGTTCGATTTGTTTATCTCAAAAATCTCTTGCTGCTAAGTGCTTACCAATACGCTGACTTTACAATTTTTTTTAGACATTAATGCTACTACTCTATTGTTTTAAATTATAAGTTATACCAATTTTTTTCAAATTATAAATTATTTTCACTTTTCGAGATATTTTTTTTCTCTTTTCAGTAGATTTTCGCTTTATCTCTTTTCTTCTCATTCTCATTTTTAGTTTTAGAATATTTTTTTCGTATTTCTTAATTTTTATGCTCATATCAAAACTACTTATAAAAACAGAGAGAATACTACGAAGGAATATATAAATAGCGGCATCACATGGCTATAAAATGTTGCCGCATCGTATAGAGAATATATATTGACTTATGATTATCTTCATGTAACCATGTTTATTCGGTCGGTCAATTTGATCGGTCCAGACATAACGAGGCACGGCGCGGGCTCAACCAAAAGGAGAAAAAAATGAAGGTGAGATCAAAGAGGCTCACATGTGTGGTTTGTTCCCATCGTGGTTTTAGAAATTATTTAACCGATCGTTTGTCTTAAAAATCATTGAAATTGTCCGGCTCAATTAGCAAAATTGATTGAATTTTTTTAAAAATAAATATATAATATAAAAAAAGATTTTCAACCAGTTTTATCAATAAAACACTGGGTTTTTAACATTGTTCAAAACCGTTGAACAAGACGGATACACTTTTTAAATAATGATTCCAACAAAATCAATCCATTCATATTAACTGTTAAATAAACTATTTGTCTAACTATAGAAATGAATCTGGTCTAGCTTCTGCTTATTGTCCATGATCCAAAGCACTTAACAGTTAACAAGAGAGAGAAAAAATCACTATTGTATTTGTCTAATAACCCCTTGGATTCCTCCTAAAACGCCACTCGTGCAAATACTAGCGACGACGAAAGCCCACCAACCAAAACCACCGTCCAGGCAGGGGCAATCAGGTCATTCCGCATTGTCAATCCCCTCTCCTCTCCGCTCTCCCTTCGACTGCTACTTTTCCTCCCTTTTCACACTCGTCGCAGTCCCCGCCGTCGCACAAATATTCCAATCCGACGGCGCCGTGCCCTCAAATCCCGTGAAGGCGTCTCCGCCCCGCGAGACAGAAATCCCCAAATCCCCTAGACTGACCTGTGCGAATTCAGCGGCCTCCCGAGCCCCGCGATTCGAGCCGCGCCGGAGACGGCGGCGGCGGCGGTCGGATCGTAGTCGCATGGCGGAGATGCGCAACTACTCGGTGTCTAACCAGCCCCCAGGTGCGCGCCGGGTTTGTCCCCTAGGTTTTCCGCCACGGTCGAGTTTTTATTTTTGGGTGGGAGAATCGCCACGGTCGAGTTGGGCCGTACGCGACCGTGGAGATGTTCTCTTTCCTTGAAACTGTAGGGATTTTGCTGACTGTTTAGCTAGGCTGAGATGCTGCTCGGCCGATTTTTTAGAGGTCTGCGGGTTGCGGTTTGGGAGATTTTAGGGCTTCTTACATGTTCGTAACAACTCTGAATCATTAGAGCCTTTGTTCTGGATGTAGAACTCATTTGCCGCTTTGTAGAGCTCACAGTTGATTGAGGGGAACAAAAAGGAGCAAGCGTAATGAAAACCTAGACCATATGCTAAGTGTTGAAACTGCATGCAAGTGATTGCTGGTGTCCTCTGCTAATAATTGACGAATATTACCTTTATTCTGCAGATATTCCTCAGATACTTGTGGAAGCTCAGAACAGATGGCTGCGGCCCGCCGAAATCTGCCAGATATTGTCAAACTATAAAAAGTTCTCCATTGCCCCTGAGCCACCGAACAGACCTCCAAGTATGGCTGCTTCCTGATCTTACTTGTAGTATGTAGTCTGCAATGAAATCTCACGTAGTAACATTTTATTTTGTTTGATGCAATAGAGTATAGACTTGGCCACAGGTGGTATTTAGCATGCAAGGGTATAGTAGATACTTGATAATGTTCTGAATCTTAGGATATTCTACTTTACTCGTAACTTTTAGAAGACAAGGGACCATCAATCTCCAATTATCACCAATCATTGTTAATGGGGCCGTGCATTATGGCCTACTAATAGGACCAGAAGTTAATGAACATATTTCTCATTATCTGTTTGTACGTTAGAATGACCATTGTGTTTTGGGATTTGATGATAGAGGTAGGCTTTGATTGTTATTATTCTGAACTTTTGGTGCCAAACTCACCAGTTTTCTGTGGACCACTTTCCTATTTAATTACATCTTGTGATAATTGGTGTGACGATATGCATCATTACTTGTGTGTTATTGTGGGGAGTAGTGACTGATAATATTCTAACTGTTCAATTTGTTTGTTGCATATTTTCAGGTGGTTCACTGTTTCTATTTGATCGGAAGATTTTGAGATACTTCAGAAAGGATGGACACAACTGGAGAAAGAAAAAGGATGGAAAGACGGTGAAAGAAGCTCATGAGAAGTTGAAAGTCAGTACAAATTCTTTGCTGGGGATCCCTTTCATATTTAAAGTTCAGAAAATATTAACCATGCACTTAAAATTTTTTGTGGTTTCTTGGAAGGTTTCGAGTTACATGATAGTATCATTTTACCCTAAACATAGACTCTGTCTATAATGCTAGTGCATCTGTGAATTATTTTTGTTGAAGTCAAAGCCACTCTATGAATTTAATGTGGTCAATCTTATTATTTACCAATGTTTTAGTGGCTAAAATTCAAAACATCAAGTGATGTTTTCCTAGGTGACATCCTTTTGTGGTGGAGGAATCTGATCATGGTACATTGAGACACAATTATGGGCTCACTGATTCTTCTAGTTTGCATTTAAGCAGTTTATATGCGCCCTCCACTCTTAAATTTCTGCCATTAGGACAACACCTTTACTTTATTTCTTGACCTAATGACAACAACTTAAAAATGGTGGGGAGTAGGTATTTAGATTTGCAGCAAAAAGAACAGAGTGACTTGCCTGGTGCTACCAAATTAACTGCAACTATTTTCTTAGAGCTAATTGCTGTTCTGTAACTGGAGTACTCAAGCAAAAAATCTTGCCCTTGTAGGTTGGTAGTGTTGATGTGCTTCATTGCTACTATGCCCATGGGGAGGAGAATGCAAACTTCCAGAGACGAACCTATTGGCTGCTAGAAGAGTAAGTGCTAACACAATTTAACAGTTTAATTAAATATAATGTGACAACTTGTGAAGCCTATTTTGATAGCAGCTGATAGTCTATGTCTTTACATGATATAATTACTATCCTGTTTTTCAGGGGTTTCATGAATATTGTTCTTGTCCACTACCTTGAAGTCAAGGTACATTTAGTTTCATACATGAACTTGTATTTTGTTTTCCCATTTTCTTTGTTTCTGTCAGTATCATTTGAAAAGCTCACATCTGTTCATCATCAATACCAACTTTGTTAATTGCACAACTACCTAGTTGTTTCTAATAGGCCCCTGACTGCTCACTGATTATAAAGGAAGGGAATATGGTACCACAATTGTGACTGTCATAAGCACCAATTTTGCATTCCCATTCCTGTGAAACCATGTTTTTTCCCCTAGCGCAAGAATAACTATGAGTCTGGTTTTGTATCTATTCCCAGTCCCTTATTTGAGAAGATTTTATTCTGTACTGGATATTCTGAATTCAAAATTATCTTTTCAGGGTGGCAAAGAAAGTTTCAGTTGTACTAAAGAAGCTGAAGAGATTGCAGGATTATCTAGTGCTGATAGTCCTGCATGTTCAAACTCTTTCGCTTCTCAGAGCCAGGTAGCCTCCCAAACTATGGATGCCGAAAGCCCAATTAGTGGACAGATTTTGGAATATGAAGATGCTGAAACAGGTCTTGCTGTTTCTCTATCTTCATTCTGCATCATCTGCTCAAGCAATACTAGCTTATGCATATTCAGTAATGTATATTCTTTCAGTGATCTAATGCAAAATTTGGTGCAACAGATAATTGTCGAGCAAGCTCCAGATACAACCCTTTCACTGAGATGCAGCAGCCTTTGGATGCAAACGTGATGGATCCCTTTTTGGGCGCTTCGGTTCCCAATACTTCTCCAAATAATCTAGGTGAGCCTTTTACTCTACCTTCCAAGGTTTTCTAATAGTACTGGCTTAGCTCATGTTTCATTTAATGCAACAACAGGTTATTTTGGTCAAATGCAGCCTACCACAGCTAACCGAAACAATCATTTTGTTACTCACGATGCCATGTCTAGTATGTTCAATGAATCTGGATCTGGATTAAGAAACGACCCCAAAACTCCACTTGATTCAGTGCGGTTTGGTGAGACCTTTCCAGAATATGCAAGTGGCTTCACAGAACCTAGAATCTATTCTTCTGTTGCAACTATGGAATCTAACAACTTGGATGATAGTTCACACTTGCAAACGTATGTATCTGAGGCACTGTACACCAACAACCTCACTAAAAAGGAAGCTGACGCACTGAGTGCTGCTGGCATAACGCCCTCACAGGTGATTTGTTATTCCATTGATGTCTTACAACACCTTAGTTTCTGTGGCTTAATGCAGCTTATCTGCACCCAACATCCTTTCTCTCACTTTTAGGTTTAATTCTCCAATCCCTTGCAGAGCTTTATGGTATTTTATGGTTACTTATATCTTTTTTTTTTTTGTGGATCTGTCTGTGAATGTAGCCTTGTAATCCTTGGTACCTCCAATTTGGAATGCCACATAGGCATGACCTAAACGGAATATCTAATATTACTGTGTTCCTATCCTTCTTCCCTCCATAAAATTTAGGCTGCTTTGACTTTTCAATATCCACTGCTGATCGATTTATGTTATGTGGGACCAAAGTAATTGTGGCTGAGTACTTATACTTGGTTCGTAGGCTTAAGAACTTGTCTGAACTGTAAGTAGTTCTTTATCCATGCTTTGTAGGTTACAGTATTATCTTTCTATATGAAGATATCACACTTAGTTCTTGGAAATTTTACTGCTTTCATGGGCTGATATGATATTATCCTCAATTTTCAGGCAGAAAATGATAGCTATACAGATCGAAGTGTCAGATATCCACTTTTGAAGCAGTCATCATTAGATCTCTTTAATATGGAGCCAGATGGTTTGAAAAAATTTGACAGCTTCTCAAGGTGGATGAGCAGTGAACTTGCAGAGGTCGTTGATTTGAGTGTCGAGTCCAGTTCTGATGCTTTCTGGAGTACTACTGAAACTGTGAATGTCGCTGATGGTACTAATATACCTATCAACGAGCAATTAGATGCATTTGTTGTGAGCCCTTCTCTTTCCCAAGACCAGCTCTTCAGCATTATTGATGTATCTCCAAGCTGGGCTTACACTGGCAGTAAAACTAAGGTTTGCTTCATCCCTTATTTTTTTGTTTTGCTTTTCATTCTGTTTTTGGGCCTTATATAGTGTCTGAAGCTAGTGACCTGCTGAGTGCAGTGTTCTTGTTAGTATTGCCATTGCTCATTTTTTTTTCTTCTGCTTCTTGCTCAATTCAGGTCTTAATTACTGGCACATTTTTGGCAAATAAAGAAGATGTGGAAAAATGCAGGTGGTCATGCATGTTTGGGGATGTTGAAGTACCTGCTGAAGTTTTGGTAGATGGCTCCTTGCGCAGCTATACGCCAGTGCACCATTCTGGACGAGTTCCATTTTATGTGACTTGTTCAAATAGAGTAGCTTGTAGCGAAGTGCGAGAATTTGAGTTCCGTGATTCGGAGGCCCAGTATATGGAGACTTCTGATCCACATACCACTGGCGTAAATGAAATGCATTTACATATCCGTCTTGAGAAGTTACTTTCCTTGGGACCAGATGACTATGAGAAGTATGTTTTGAGTAGCGGAAATAAGTCGGAGTTGATCGATACCATTAATGCTTTGATGCTTGATGATAAATTTTCTAACATGGCATTGCCATCTGATGAGAAAATTTCCACCGTACGGGATCAAAATTTTGAAAAATTGGTGAAAGAAAAGCTGTACTATTGGCTAATACATAAGATACATGATGATGGTAAAGGTCCAAATGTGCTAGGGAAAGAAGGACAAGGTGTGATTCATTTGGTAGCTGCACTTGGCTATGATTGGGCGATCAGACCAATAGTTGCTGCAGGTGTAAATGTTAACTTCAGAGATATTCGTGGATGGACTGCTCTTCACTGGGCTGCATCTTGTGGAAGGTATTACTAGGATACTTTTCTTATGAATGTTCAACTTTACTAGTTTACTCTGAACTTATCGTCTAAAATGTTTTAGGGAGCGGACAGTTGGTGCCCTGATAGCAAATGGGGCTGCTTCTGGTGCATTGACAGATCCAACACCTCAATTCCCATCTGGAAGAACTGCTGCTGATTTAGCATCAGAAAATGGGCATAAAGGCATTGCCGGCTTTCTTGCAGAGTCTGCTTTGACTAGCCACCTTTCAGCGCTTACATTAAAAGAATCACAGGTTGATAATGTGGAAGAAATATGTGGATCAGCAGCAACGGATGATTTTATAGAATCCAGTTCTGCGCAGCTTGCTTGTGCGGATTCTCAGGCAGAGTCATTAAAAGATTCACTTACTGCAGTTCGTAAATCAACTCAAGCCGCAGCTAGAATATTTCAGGCTTTTAGAGTGGAATCATTCCACAGAAAGAAAGTGATTGAATATGGTGATGATGATTGTGGATTATCTGATGAGCGCACACTCTCTCTCGTTTCCCTTAAACATGCGAAACCTGGACAAGGTGATGTGCCATTGCATTCTGCTGCAGTTCGTATCCAAAACAAGTTTAGAGGATGGAAAGGAAGAAAGGAGTTTATGCTTATAAGGCAGAAAATTGTGAAGATACAGGTATTTTCAGTTTGCTATCTACTGACCATGTTTACAGTGCATTTAACTTCCACTGTAAGTCAGTTTTGTATAGTGCTTACACTTATGTTTGTGCCTTGTTGACACAATGATACTGTTTTATACCAGGCTCATGTACGGGGACATCAAGTAAGGAAAAGCTTTCGGAAGATTGTGTGGTCAGTAGGTATCGTGGAGAAAGTCATACTGAGGTGGAGGAGAAAGAGAAGGGGCTTGCGAGGCTTCCAGGCTGAGAAACAACTTGAAGGTCCATCGCAGTCGCAGATCCAACCCGCAGGGGTTGAGGATGAATATGACTTCTTGAAGGACGGAAGGAAGCAGGCTGAAGGGAGGCTACAGAGAGCGCTCGCTCGTGTGCATTCCATGACTCAGTATCCTGAAGCTAGAGACCAGTATCGTAGGCTGCAAACCTGTGTTACGAAGTTACAGGAGTCCAAGGTCCTTCCCCATTTCCGTAACAATAATAATATTCAATTTTGTGTTCGCACACAAACACTGTCAACGGCCGTATTGGTGGTGATTGATTTAACAGTGTATCTTATTGATTTTGAACAGGAGATGGAGGACAGAATGCTGAGTGGTACAGCCGGCGCTGATGGGGGTGATTTCATGGCTGAATTGGAGGAACTATGTCGCGTTGATGGCGACGCTACAATGTCCACTATTTCATGACATTGAGCTGATTAGATACTATAGTTATGCTGTTAGGCCCTGTACTGTTCTTTACCAGGCTAGCTGTAAATTCTTGTGACTAGATCAATCTCTCACCATGTGACTGCATATGATATAGCTAATGAGGCAGTTCGACTTACCATCATGCTCATACCTGTCTTTGCTGACATGACCTGGAGTTCACCTTGAGTGCCGATGGGTTTTGAAGGGTTTATCCATTGTTAGTTACAATTGATTATGCAATAATATTTATGTTCCGTGCCTCTATGGTTTATATATTAATCTCCGAACAAATGCTTTGGGCAAGGGACAACTTGCTTTCACAGTCGTCCGTTCGTGTCGTTCGTAGCTTCGGCCCACGTGACATTCGCGGCGAGCGGGCGAGAGCACGAAGAGGCCCAAAATGCCGGAACCACTCACCTCTCCGGCTCTCCCAAACCTTCTCCCTCCTCCGCTAGGGTTTTTCTCCGGAGCCGCAGCACGCCGCCGGAGCAGCGAGGTCACCCACTCACCCCGACGAGAGAAGAGCAGCCGCAGCTCGAGATTGGCAAGGTAGAAATGAGGCTCCTGACCCACAACATGCTGGCGTCGAACGTCCGTGGCGTGACGACCGGCTACCCGCTGAAGCTGGAGGCGACCAACTGGTGCACCAAGGAGGTGGAGCTCAACGCGGACTTCATCAAGGGCCTCCTTCCCAAGATCGACTGGCGCGCGCTCGTCGCCGCCACTTGCGCCCTCGACCTCCCCGAGCTTCTCCCCGAGGAGCAGCCCCCCGTGGAGGAGATCTTCGCCGAGGGCGCCGCCGATGTTGAGGGCAGCGCTATCCGCCGCATCCACCACGCGCTGCTCGAGATCCACGTCCAGCAGGGCGCGCTCGTATGCCCCGAGAGTGGCCGAACCTTCCCCATCGAGAAGGGCATCCCCAACATGATGCTCCACGAGGACGAGATCTGATGGTGTTTGAGTCTCACCTGCCTGTTGTCGTCGTCACATAGGGTCTAGGGGCTTGTGAACTACTCGGATTGTGTCTCGGAAGTATGAAATGCTGATCATGACGTTATAATTTGATACATATCCGTGAAGTTCTGCTCAAAATCTTGCTTAAGTAATTTGATATGCTCGTAAGGGGAATCATGAAGTGTGAAATGTGAGTCTCATCCGCTTGTTTTGAAGTGCGCACAAATTATTTTCTAAGGGTGTGATTAAGGAAATCAAATTATGTGCTCGTTTTTTTTTTTGCTAGACAGTGGAAACTGTGATGAATCTAGAAAGTTGCTGTAGTTTACGGTTCTGAAATAGGGGTTTGAGATTAGATTAAGATGATGGTTAGTAGCTGTGCCATTAATGTTGCTTGAGCAGAAGATTATGCAGAAGCGTGCTGAGTATTAATATACATTGATTCATGTGGTTAGTGGTGATGAAACATAATATTGTCTTTCTCAAAAATATCTTCTTGTACCCTCTGAACTACTATCTCCGTCCCTAAATATAAGCATTTCTGAATTTAGTCAAAGTCAAACTTCTTTAACTTTGACTATTAATAATATAAAATTAATAATATTTTATCATATATAAATTATGTTATTAGATTCTTCGTTAAACATACTTTCATAATATGTAATTTTTTATATAAAAAATTATTTAAATTTATAGATATTATTAGTCAAAGTTGATAAAGTTTGACTTTGATCGAATCCAGAAATGCTTATATTTAGGGACGGAGGGAGTACTAACTTGGGTAGAGTTTTCAGTACACAAATTATACAATTTCTTCTGAAAGAGTTGGCCTGCATCTGCATACATGCTATGGCTTTGATGATATGATCACTCATCTTTGCTTGAGCTTGCCAGGTTTTTGTATTGTATGTTTTGGTTTGTGCAAATTGTTTTCTCAATACAAGTTCTGTCATCATGTTTTACTTGTGATGATAGCATGAATTCTTTTTTCCTTGTAGTTATTGTAAATTGTCATCTTGTTTCTTTGCTTGTGTTCATCATGATTTTTTGAGGGGTTGTGGCATCCCAGGGCGTTGGGGGAAATTCCTACCACCTAGGCGGCCTCATGGACCATGATGTTCATTGACAACATTTTTAATGGTCTCTGTGAAATCTAGTGAGCTTTATTATGATAGGCTAGTGCGACTGCAGTTATAACTTCCGTGGTAATAAGAATTCTGTTGCCAGATAAGGATATTTTTGAATTCTGATCGATGGTTATATTTTGATTGATCCTAGTACATGTAGTAATTCCCTGTACTTATTCTGCCATTCTGAATCTGTAAGCAAAGGTTACATAATCTTGCATTAACTCTGTGGCTTTTTGCTCTGACAACAAATATTTCATCCCTGCATATTTTAGCTCTAGTTATATACTTTCTGAAGATGTTTAATTTGCTTTTATGTGTAATGTGTTGCTTGTTCTGCATAATAACAGGCTTATTCTTGCATTGTACTGAACCTTCATATCACATAGGTCAGAGGTATGAGCTTGGAACAAGATTATCCATAATCATGAAAAAAGCTCAGACCTTGACACTACACTTTGCTGAGACTTTATGTTGGTTTTCACTCTTAATTCGGGAGAATCTAAAGTTGTGTAGTCATGGCCAGTTGGTGACCAATTTTTTTCTTTGTATGCATTATTATTGGCAGTTTTGAAGGGACGCATTTCATCTCTTTCGTGCCATTGCAGGTGCGTACAGGTCAATGCCATCGTTACTGTTAAGATGATTTGAGGTTTCATTGGCGCTGCTGGTGACACCCATTATCTCTGGCTACGTCATGTGAAGGTTTTCTTAGCGCAGGGATGCTGGTGACTTCCATTACCTCTGGTCCATCACTGGACAACGAACGATGGATGCTTCTCGATTTTGTCAAGTCCTTTTCTTCAGGCCAGTAACCTTACATTTCCACCTTTTCTTCTTGTGCTAAAGATCCTTAAATCGCCTCAAATTTGAAGCCAAGCAGCGTCAATAAATAAAGTCCTGACGTTGCAGAAAATGAAATGCCACGGAAAACTGCCAGACGAACATTGCGGTACCAGAACTACGTAGAAGCCACGGAGAATTCGGCAGTGACGGGTTGGGTGGTGGTGCGTGGCGCCGACGGAATGGCGTGAGGCGCCACGTTTTTTTGCTCGCGCTGCTTGACCGATATTAATGGCGGCGATCGCCGGAACGGATCGAGACGGGCCGGCGATGCATAACTGCCGACGCGCACAGATCGAAAGTGACCGTTCACCCGTTTCTCTCTCGGGAGGGAATCTCCGTTTCGAGCTCGGAATGTCCGCTGCAACCGCGAATTATACAGAGAGGGAAATTTCGTGTGGTGGAGGTATCCCAAGATGGCAATTCCTAGACTACTTGCTTACTGTATCGCAAAGAACTGTGTACTGTACCTGGTACCACGTCCTTGAGGGAAAAACAGGTGCTTTTGTCCATGGTTATCATGTGGGCGGCTAGTGGCAACACGCTGCATTCACGCTGGCTGCTGATCTGCTTGCTGTCTGGGGGCCTGGATTCGGTGCTGCATTTCGTTCCGGTTCAAATGCGTATCTGTATTGCTGCATTCGCATGGGAACTGTTATACTACTCCTCTGGGCCACGATCTTGCCCTGTATCGGTCCATTGGTGGAGAGCTGGAGCACACGATTTTTGGTGCGGGAACTGAATTCTCCTCTGCATTGCTACGCTGGGAACTGGGAAACAGAGATGCGGCTACCGATCACCTGCCTTCTGCTGGCTCCACGCGACCGTCAACACCTTCGTGGCTGCACGCAAGACGCGTTCCGACGTCCCTCGTCTCCAGTCCACACTTTTCAGCGAAACTTCCCCGTGATCTCCACCAGCGCAGGAGAGAGAGAGATAGGGACGTGTGGCTGGCTGGCTGCTCGCCTCCGCCGGCAGGCTGCCGCTGACCATCGCGCCGACGATCACGACCGCCCTGGCGTGTTCGGAGAGAGAGGCGGAGGCGTGCACGGCACCGGGCCAACGGCGCCAACGCCAAAGCCCGGTCTTAGGGCACGTTTGGTTGACGTCGAATCACGCCACACCACGCCGCGCCACAGTTACGGCACACCATCACTCTGTTTGCTTGCCGCCACAATTTCGGCGTGACAAACTTTCATTGCAGCCCGCTAGTTTATTTGGTAAGCCACACCTCGCCAAAAATCTGACACTGAAATTCGACGCCGGCGCAGCCGCAGCTGCGGCGCGGCACGCGTCGGCAGCGTCCAAACACGCCCTTAAATCCGTCACCTGCCCCAGGCCCACCGGCCCTCTACTCCTTCTCCTCCCGTTCCCGCGCGGACGGGACGGGATCGGATCCTCTGCGCTCCCTACCACCCGGTCGCGTGGAACGCACCCACTGCGTCCAACGAGGCGCCCCCACGTCGGCACCCGCACCGTACCGTCCGGCTCGTACTTGGCGGCGGCCTCCGTGCCGGCGACCGACGGGGAGGGCGGGCTCGCGCCGTGGGGGCTGCGGCTCACCGGTCTGCTTTGGGAGCGTGCAATTAGGCAGGGTCGTGCATCATTCCTCTCGTCAAAACCCATAGGGAAAGAAAGCACCGTTTACGTGTCAACTGAAACGTGTTGAGCTCGACCTGGTAGACGGTTCGTTCGTTGTCCTGTGCAGCACGGTCGAGTCGTTCGTTCGTGCGACCTCAACCACCTTGCGTGTGCACCTTCTCATCGCATCGCAACGGGGAAGAGAAGACGTGACGAGCAGCTCGCTGACGGCCCGTTCATTCAAGGTTGGCGGCTGGGCCCACCGGATTTGAGTTAGCTCAACCACATAGATGCTGGGGGCAGGACGGGAGTACCTCTTTGATTTGCTCAGCTTAGACGGCTTGACACGTGGGTCTAATAACTTCATTAACTCGTGACAGCGTCCGCTCCCGCGGAGAGGGCTGCTGCCGACCCACTGCCGACGGGGCCCGCGAGTCGACCTGTCTAACCCACGCCTTAAAAATAGACCGAGTCCATCGCGACTCCGCGCGTCAGAGTACTAGCACCACCAGCAATCCAGAGGACCCCGCAACAGGCGCGGCAGAGAGAGACGAGGCGTGAGGAGGCCGTAGGCTCGTAGCGACTGCAGCGAGGCGGCGGCCAAGCAACACGCGCTTCGCGTTCCGTGTGCCCCCGCCGCATCGCCGCGAGGGTTCGAGGAGGAGGAGAAGCTGGCGAGCGAGGGGCCGGGCGGCATGGGGAGGGACGAGCTGCTGCGGCGGAGCCTCGTCGCGCTGGCGGCGGCCGTGGTGGTCACTGGCGTGGCCACGGCGTCGCTGCGGAAGGCGCTGGCCACGTACGGCTTCGGCATCCTGGCCATCGCCGGGGTGCTGCTCCCGGACTGGGAGTTCTTCGACAGGGACTTCTCGCAGTGGCTCACACCCATGCCGGCGTCCCGCCGCACGGCCGCCGCCGCCGCGGCCGACCGGGAGCATGACGTCTGGAAGTAAGCCGCCCCTCCTCGCCTTCCCGTTCCTTCTCCCCTCGCCTGTCTTCCTGTCAGTTAGTTTTTGATCTTTCGCCGTGCTCTGTGTTGGATTGTTTATCGCTTTTGGAGGCGCTGGCAGTATCCAAGATCAATCAATTTTTTCCCCTGTTTCTTGGGTATAATTCTGCTTGTTTTGAGTATGTTGCCTTATTGAGGCTTGAGGCACCTGAAAGCGTGAAATTTTAAGGTGTTCCCCATTTCAGGAGTTCAAACTAACCTCTAAAATAGCTCTTCCCTTTTTGTTTGTCAAAAAAAAAAAGTCGATAATTTATCCTGCCCGCGCGATGCTAATTAGCCATATTTCGTGAAATTCGAGAGGATATTGATGAAGGTTTCTTCCTCTCCAAAAGTTAGTTGGTTGTTCATCAGATTTATTCATGATCCTCGTGCACTCGATATAAATGGATGGAGTGCTGCTGATCTCTCTATGGTCCCGACGATCGTGCACATTAACTTCTTGATCTAAAACCATTACAATTGATGGGCCCTGAAAATGCTACGGCCAGAAAACAAATTGCTCGAACAGTATACAAGAATAAAATGTCTCCCACTAGCTGCTCCATTTCCGATAGGGACTTACGGGCCTTAACTAGTTTTGTTGCAAAATAATAGGGCTGTTGATGTGTGTGGTCCTCCTGATATTAATACTGCTATCGAAGGAATAGGTTTCAGTGGCTCCTTTTTTCTGTAAAGCAGCTGGAGTTTGGTTTATGGTTGTATCTAGAAAGTTATTTTGAAGTCTAAATTTGAGTAATGTTGTGTGGATAGAAGTTCGGATCATTGGTTCTTGCATAATCCAAATAAAGTTGAGCGGTTGGTGTGTTAAGTAAGGGATTAGGGTGTTGGATTATGAGTAGCTGAAAACCACCACTCTGGGCTTCATATGTCTCTTTTGATGTATACATCTCTCTGGTTGGTCATCAGATTGTCGCTGTAACTTGTAGGAGTAACATATAATGTGGAATGAGTGAATTTCGCAATATGGCAAAATAAGCAAAGGATATATTTGTCCAAAGTTGACATTTGCTATCTAGTGGCTAGTGCTGAGTAACTTCAAAATAATAAGACTGAATAACACCTGCCTTTTGGTGTGACCAATTCCTGGGGGTCAGAAATAACAATTGACTTTGACGCCCTATCTTTCAACACCTGAAAAATTGACTGCGAAATGGCAACTGCTATCCAGTTGTTTATGTGGGTTGTTGACGTTTGGTTTAGGCTGTGGGGCACTGAAGGCAATGTCAAACAAGCTCTGTCCTTTATTAATGTCTGGTGAAACCTGCAACCTATACATTCTAAAGCCTATTAGTAATAAAATGATCTGGATGCCAAACTTCTTTGTGCACCAAGTGTATGGACAATAACGATGCTCGCTAGGATCACGGAATGAAGCTACCACCATCCCGCCTGCTGCCTATGACTGGTTCATGTGTTGACAACATCTTATTTGGAGCACCACGGTTTAATTGCACACGTCTGCCTGAGGGTTTACTAGTTTCAACATCCTTAAGTCCATGATTTGTAGAAGTGTCCACTTTTTTGGCCAAATATGTATCACAAAGCAGACATGGGATAATGCTTTGAAGCTCATTGAAATTTGATTATAGCCTGTTTGGCTTTTCTTTTGTTGTTATAACAGTTAGCTAATAAGAACTTTGGTCATGGTTTGGTTCTTGGCCTCACCAATGTTTAAGTATGGATGTTTATTATGCGAGACTAGATTTTTGTAGCGTTCAGAGGTCTAGAAATTATATACCATCTGGTTGTTGAGCTTGCACCTAATTTTAGCAAATGGAAACTGGTAGTTGGAAATAGTTGTGGGGCGCTGTTCCTGGCATTGTCATGAAATGAGGCAGCCATGAATCTCAAGTCATCACTCAACCGCGTGGTAAATTGATATATTAATACCATGCCTTTATCTTTGGGATTATCAGACACACACCTTGAAAGATAGTAGACCTTAGAATTTCTCATGTAGTAGTGATATTGCGAATGTGCTGAAGGACATGTCATTGTGTACTGTTGAATACTGCTTTTCACCTTGATGTTTCGAGTTCGAGTATGCTTATCCCTCCATTATTACGATGTTTGTTTTGGTTCTGCTTCTGCTGTTGCTTTCGCTCCATCTTACTTTGCTATTAACCCCTAAAAGAAACAACGACTGAACATATATCCTTTTTTTACCCTCCTTCAGATTCAAGCCGTATCCACTCAGGATGGCCATGCTGACGACAATCTACGGTTTCGGCCTGTATAAGTGGTGGATGTATGTATCTAGCTAGTGAATCCTCTTCTTCATTCCACTCTTGTACTACCGAAGTTCATTTTTTTTTTTTGGAAGAAAAATACCGTCACGGTGCCTTCTCTGCCAGCCATCCTTCACTCTTGGCGCCATTTCTGTTGCCTTGTTATAGACTGCCGACACGGAAAATGTTCTGATGAGGAAACACAAGGTGTTGTATGTAAACTAATAGATTTTGTTATGGTCTGATGGGCGAACAAATGCCATCATTCTTAGCTGGAAACATGAGTTTTGGTCCGATTCTTTCATGGCGCCTCTCTCTCCCATGATGTGGGATGTGGCCCGCGCTGCAACCTCGCGTGGTCGGCCCAGGCCCAGCCATTGCGCTGAGCGTTAAGAACGCTGGTGTGCCGCGCACCGGCTGGCCGCGACGCCTCTCCTCACTCGGCAAGACGCGATGGCGACGGCGACGGCGACCCCGCCGTCCTAACGAGAGTTTCCGCACGACGGATACGTCTTGGGTGAGTGGACTTTATGCGTGGCTCGCACTCAGGTCGGAGGAGAACAAAGTTAGATAGAGTTGGTGGGATCGGCCGTGTAGCCTCTTCCTCCCGGGTCCCGGTCGGCCGGGAACACTCGCCGTTGCAGCACCTTCATGTCTTCATGGTTGAGGCAAGAATCGGAGAAAGGCGTCCCTTCGATGACTGACTTGTTAAATGCGAGCAGAACTCTATCTGACTCTGTACCTACATCAGTGTCCCAAAATTTGCAACGTGAATCATCGATGGTAGGATAATAGGTCGGTGACACTGCTGCACTGGTTCCCCAAAATTTACAGAGCACTGTGCACTTCCGATGTGCCGACATGCCTCCACTGCTGGCCTGCTGCAATGATGCCGCACCCTAGTCTTTACCAGCAGATTAATTAGCGAAGCCGACACGAGCACGAAGCCACACACAAACACCCAAGACTGGGCGTCCGCATCAACATTCCGCAGACCACCGGCAAACGAACCCAAACCCCAAACTTAGCAGAACCCCCAAGAATTAAGCCACACCACTGCTCTCCGGGTCCTGCTCTCCTCCCTGCTCCGCGCGCCCCGCCCCTCCCCACCCCGCCCCACCCCGCGATCGCCCGCCGGCGGCAGCGCCACCAATGCCTCCCCCGCCACCGCCGTCCGCCGGCCGGGGGCGGTGCATCCTCAGCTTCGCGGCGGCGCGGGACCGCTGCTTCAGCCGCCGCTTCATGCGGGCGGGCCTCCGCCCGCTCGCCGTCCCACTCCCTGCTCCGCCGTCCCCCGACCCGGACGCCGACCCGGACCCGGCCGCAACCACGGTCCACATCTGGCTGCCCGCGACGCCGCCGCGGAACCCGCTTGTCCTGCTCCACGGCTTCGGCGCGTCGGCGACGTGGCAGTGGGCGCCGTACCTGCGCCCGCTGATCGCGGCGGGGTTCGACCCCATCGTCCCCGACCTCGTCTTCTTCGGCGCGTCGCGGACGCGCCTCGCCGACCGCAGCGAGGCGTTCCAGGCGCGCGCGATCAAGGCGGCGATGGACGCCGTCGGGGTCAACAGGTTCGGCCTCGTCGGCGTCAGCTACGGCGGGTTCGTCGGGTACCGGTTGGCCGCCATGTACCCCGACGCGGTGGAGAGGGTGGTGCTCGTGTGCGCCGGCGTGTGCCTCGAGGAGAAGGACCTCGAGGCGGGGCTGTTCCCCGTCGCCACGGTCGGGGAGGCCGCGCAGCTGCTCCTTCCGCGTCGACCGGAGGAGGTGCGCCGCCTAGTTAGGCTCACCTTCGTGCGCCCGCCGCTCATCATGCCGTCCTGCTTCCTCTGGGACTACATCAAGGTTGGTTCCTCTGTTTAATTCCGCTGCATTTTCTTTCTTCAGTTTTCAGTGCTCACTTTTTTTCGTTATCGAATTGGTTCGAAATTTTAATGTGCTCACCCTACTGGATTCGTTACACTTACACGACCGTAGGACGTCAGCCGAGACTATAAAATCATAGGGGAGGGGGGGGGGGGGGTTACTAGGACACCTCTAGATGAGAGAATATTGTGTTTTGTGTGCTGAAAGATGCTGACTGCGTTGAACCGTAGTGTCTCATTTGGCTCCCTGAGCCACTGAAGTCTGAAGATTGTCTGGTGCACGTGTTAAGGGAACTATGGCCTCTTGAAACTTGACCTGCTCCATTAAAATATCTGAGTGCCAAGCTTGCCTGATCTAAAATTCTTAATCCTTTGAACACTGTCGCGAAATGAATGGTTCCAGTGCTATCGAATCAATAGACGTTTAACAGAGTAGTTTACACCTCACTAGATATCACTGGATATATTAATATCTTATTGTAACCATTCTTCTCACCACCAAAAGATAATTTCTTTATTGGACGCTAGGTCACTGAATCCACTCTATGAGAGTAACCTTCTTAACACGTACTCCCTCCGTTCTTTAATTGATGTCGCCATTGACTTTTAAATTCAACTTTGATCATTCGTTTTATTCAAAAAATTTGCTCGAATGTGTAAAATTTTAAGTTGTGGTTCAAATAGGTCTAATGATAAATCAAATTATATCATAATATATGAAATTTATCAAATTTTTTTGAATAAAACGAATGGTCAAAGTTGAAATTAAAAGTCAACGGCGACATCAATTAAAGAACGGAGAGAGTAGATATGATGGAGCCGACAAAACTTCCACATTTTCTACATGTGTCATAGCTTGGGGGCAGATCATCTTTTTGGTTTTGTCTTTATGCATATTGTTACAGTATGTCATTTGCTTCTGTGCGAGGCTGTGGGCTGTGGCATGGCCGTTCAGTCCAGCCTTCTGCATGTGCAGGGCTTGTAGTGGGTTGTGAGTGTTAGACAGCACACTCGCTGCAAAATTACTATTATAGTACTTTTGCCAGTGCTTTGCTCCCTACGATCCATATATAGTTATATACTGAAATACTTGCTGTTATATATTGCCAATGATGCCTTTTGAGCTTCATAAGTTACCTCCTGGAAATTATTGAACTCGAGCAATGCTTTGCTAAAAAATCATTCATAAATCAACGTGCATTACTTTGTTAGCTGTCTTATTATCTGAACTTGAATGCCTTTTGTATTCCATAGTTATGCCTAACGAATGGGTCTATAAATTTTGCTAGAGAACACAGTTATATAATAAGCTCACCAGTCATCTCTAATGCACCTAATCATTCTATACAAAGCTACATTTTTTCTCAGAGAGAGTCAACAAAGCAACTTTCGGTTTTCCATTTGAGTTACTTTCACTATTTCCTACCTCGAAGTTAAACTAATCCATTCTTTTGATACCAACTGGCAGGCTGTTGAGATTACAACAGTTTTTCTTACCTATATCTGAATTGTCTTAACAAGCTTTCAAATTTTAAGCTCTTCTGCAATTACATATATGTGCTGCGTAGAGTGATATCGTTAATCTTACCACCACCATTACACCCAGAAAATTTATAATTTTATTTTTCATTCGTCGGATGCTCTTTATTCCCCCAGTTCTTTTTCCAAAGGAAACAACTTTGGTAAATGTGTATGCAAAGAAAAATTTGTAAAGCAGATTCTTTGGTAGATGCTCTGTCTCATTTTTCTTACCAAAAAGATAGGGAACATTTCTCTTTTAAATCTGCAGAAGAAGACAACATTATTTTGTCACCTGAATTGTGAGTATTCACTTTATAGCGTGGCCTTGTTTTACTATATCAGGTGATGGGCTCAGATTATATACAGGAGAAGACTGAGCTACTATACTCTTTGATTGAAGGGAGGCAGCTCTCAACACTTCCAAAACTAACTCAGGTAGAGTAAAAGCATGTTTCTAAAATTGAAGTCCGACATGTGTGTTTAGTTACTGTGCTTAAACAGTTAAAAGATACTTTACAGGAAGAGTAGACTTCTACGTGCTTGTGATAGCTAATGCATGACTTTTTGTTATGAACCCAATGACTATGACACCAAATAAATAAAAATGATGTGCTATCTGTTTACTGATACTATTTTTGTGTATTCAACCTAATGCAGCCAACACTGCTAATTTGGGGAGAGCAAGACCTGGTGTTCCCGATGGAGTTGGCTCACAGATTGAATCGGTTTGTTGACGCTAGCTTTGAAGTTTGAACTACTTTTAATCATCAACTTTACCTTACTACTTTACTAGTACTATCATGGAAATAATAATGGTATTGCCGGCTACATCCCGCATTAGCAGGCATCTGGAAGGGAATTCTCGGTTAGTTGTCATAAAAAATGCTGGACATGCAGTCAACCTTGAGAAACCCCAAGACGTGTGCAGAAACATCATTGAGTTCTTCAAAGAGCCGGTCACAGAAGCTTCAAGCGACGAAAAGGTATACAAACAGGAGACAGAACCATACAGAGTATCAGGACTAGTTCGATCCCTTAATTTCCCAAAACACATATGCTGATATGCACAACTGTTGGCTGTTTTTTTTTCTTCTTCTAATTTTATTCCCCGATTCATGTCACAGGTGTAGCACTGTACGTCTAGCTCCACCGTCACCGATGGCTGGCAGTCTTCACTGGGCATCAGCGGATCCGCTCTCGGCAGACGAACGGAGACATGTTACGTATCTCCATGATGATCTGATGTACTCTTACTCTCTGATGATTGAATCGGAAGCATGTAAAGGAGAGACAGCTCAAAACATACATGACTCTGACGCCACCGAGCGTGTGCTGCCCCTGTGTAATGCCAGACGTTTTGCCGCATCCAAATCGACTTACCGATTGACGTCAGAAGTCCCTTTTGTGCGCTTGAAACATACATACATCAAGCAGAAGCTTTCGGAGACGGAGTTTAGTGCAGACCACAGATTTGCTCAAGCACCGTCAGTGGAAGCTTGTGAGGGACGAGAGTCGAGAGGAACGGGTCCGCCAGCGCAGGATTGGAGGGAAAAATGGATGGAAAACAAAAAAGGTTGGGGCGAGAGAGTTTTTCCCCTCGGTTGAAAACCTAGCAACTGCAAGAAACGATTAGAGTTTGATATTCACTTAGCTATATGGTTTGCATTTGCGTTGTCATATGGTTCTAACTTAGTTACCAACCTTGTTTGTTACAGTTGACGACGAATACATCATCGTGGGATCAGCTAACCTCAACCAGCGTTCAATGGATGGCGCCAGCCGCCAGGGACTCTGAAATCGCCATGGGTGCATACCAGCCGTTCCATCTGAACACCGAAGACCAGCGTGCTGCAGATCCATGGCTTCCGAATGTCGCTATGGTTCGAGCACCTTGGCGCCCTGAAAGATGAGTTCCAGAACCCGGAGAGCCTGAAGTGCATCCATGCAGTGAACAAGATGGCTCAAGACTCTCGGAGCTCTATGTGAATGTGAGACTGAACATGACCTCCCGGGGCACTTGCTCAGCTACCCTTTTTCTGTTACGACAGATGGTGCCGTAACAGAGCTACCAGGGATGAAATTTTTCCCCGGCTCCCAGGCTCCGGTGCTTGGCACATTCCGTAATGAACTAATGATCCTTTACACATCCGTGCAGAGTGCAGATGTCAACTAGATAATGAGAATGAGTAGCCTCGGAACCTTTCGTCGTTGGACTTTCACTCGCAACTTGCAACATTGTACCCTGAGGCAGCAGCACTCCAGAGCAAAAAATATCAGAAATGTCTGTATTGCAGTTTCCTTCACGTCCTGCATCTATAGTTTAACATCCTTACATGTGCATGCAATGAACCGAACAAAATCCAGTTATATATAGCTAATCTTTGCCAGCTATATATAGAAGCATTTGTAAGATCTGTAACGTGAAACCCCTTTTGGTATTGATCACATTTTCCTTTTGCTATGTACTGGTCAAACAGAAGCATCGAGCATAATAGCTGGAGATGCATCCATATGCTGATGAGCACCCAGCCAAGGATTCAGACGAGTGTTTCAGTTCTTGTGGTTGATTTTGGAGTTAAATGTCAATCCGGCAGCTCCTGCTAATTCAGTTGTTTTGATGTGTATTGGGGAGCTTTCATTCAGATTGTTTTTTTAGGAGCGAGGTAGATTTGTGCTATGGTTCATAATTCTGGCAGCTAGTAGTATTCCAGTAGAGAATATGTCGAACATACTTATTTAATGAAATTTACTCCAGGGATAAAATGGATAATGGAGGCTACATCTAATATTATAACTTCTATACTAGTTATCAACGCTTCTTTTATTCAAACAAGATGTGAAGCTAACGTATGCTCATTTTAGAGAAAAAAAACTGCCATATATGTTCTCCACCTTTGATCCATGGATTAAATTTATGTCCATCTAAATTCTAACATTGAAGATTAGAGAAACGAGTAGCATGAATTTACAGTAACAACTTGCACAATGCCGACAACCAAATTCATGGATTCACATGTCAACTTGATCTAATAATGCAGTATAGTTTTTATGTAATTGGATCGAATAATCCAATTATTTTAGAATCCAAATCCTAGGGCTTCCCATTTGGTCCTCAACATGGCGAAATTCAATGTCTTGGTAGTAAGTCCAAATCCTATTGTTAACCTTATATGCATGCATTGGATAATATCCAAATTCTATGGTAACATGATGTATCATAGGGCAACTCATCGACTCCAGCAGTGTGCCAACAATTTCCTGACTAATAGGTATTCTTGATACCTGTCAGTATTACGTACCAACAAACCGATTGTCGCGTTCAATGCTCAGTACTGTCTGCTCAGTTGAACAACATTCTGAAAGGAAGCGCAGTACATACCTATGCTCTGCGACCAAAAATTGTGGCGTATGTATTCGTAAGAGCGTGCCTGAAGCGTTATTCGACCAGCATGTATGTTAATTACTTTGGGATGAATTTGAACTGGTGGCCACGTTACGATTCATTGAACTTGACAATTTCAGTTGCCACCTGCAGTATCAAGCTCGAGGCATCATGCATGCAGCCGAAGTGCCATGCATATAGGATACCACTTATAGACCCCAACTGGAAGTTTCGTTCATGCACCAAATTCCCTATTGGTTAGTTAGATCGATCGGGTCCCTTTACATGTGATTTCCAAACTGGCACTAGGTCAACTCTCAGCTCGGTCGTCCTATGCTTCCTGAATTAGCATGTGATCGTTTGCATGCTCTCTATCTGTTTTTCCATTTTTGTTTTCTATAGTAAGCATATATAATTGCATATAATTTTGTGAAGCGATACGTACGTTGCTCGGCTATAAATTGCAGAGCATTCTCTGGTATTCCTCACAACTTTCGCTTCCATCGTCTAGCTTGGCGGCAGCAGCTCTGCAGCTGAGAGCGGGAGCGACGTTAATTAGGACTAGCCACGAGGGGCAAGCTGAGGCGGACGTGGAGCAATGGCGCAACTGTTGCTGCATGGCAGCCTCGACGTCACCATCTTCGAGGCCAAAAGCTTCAACAGCAGCGTCTGCACGGTCAGCTACGTGAACCCCATACGCATGCTTGTTTTCCAGCCTTAACTTTTGTAATTTCGTAGTACGTTCCCAAGATTTTACTAATTTGTGGGGGGGGCGGGGGTTCAAACATTTTCACTCGTATAGTATTCTCTGGAGGACATGGATGAACATTACGTTACAAACAGAGAGAATCGTCGTCGCGAATAATTAACTTTCGTGTTTTATAGTGTATCGATCCATCTTTACATATATGTGGCCGTTAATATGTTTGCACGTTTTTTTGAGCTGAATATGTTTGCACGTTGCTCCTTAATTATTACACAGCAAGCTGTTCTAGTTTTACAACGTTTCTCTCTTGCTCAAGTATATAGGTTGAGGATGAAGATGTTCAGGAGGAGCTTGAGTACACTAACCAGGGGACCCCACTGGTATATGCAACAATGGACCTCAACCGGGTCTGTGTTGCTCGGACCCGGCGTGTCGATCACAACCAAGGGAACCCGCGGTGGAACGAGTCATTCCACATCTACTGTGCTCACCGTAGCCCCAACGTCGTCTTCTCGATAATGGGGGCACCCAAGGGTTCCTCTCTTACCGGCCATGCCTACCTGCCAGTCCAAGAGCTCCTCGGTTGCCAGACGGTCAACCGGTGGCATGACATCGTCAGGAGTGAAGAGAAGACGAAGCCTCTCCCAAACGGGCCAAAGATACATGTGCGAGGACGGTTCACCAGCGTGACCGCAGTCAGCCATGGGTGGGGCGA
Source organism: Zoysia pacifica (assembly GCA_001602315.1). Classification (NCBI taxonomy): domain Eukaryota; kingdom Viridiplantae; phylum Streptophyta; class Magnoliopsida; order Poales; family Poaceae; genus Zoysia; species Zoysia pacifica. The sequence goes on from BCLH01000232.1 coordinate 67,897, forward strand.
AGGGGTCAGCGATAGCCAGTACCCTGGCGTGCCGAACACCTTCTTCAAGCAGCGGTCAGGGTGCAAGGTCACGCTGTACCAGGACGCGCATGCACTGGACACGTTCAAGCCCAAGATCCCACTCGCTGGAGGCCAGTTCTACAATCCAGGAAGATGTTGGGAAGACATTTTCGATGCCATCGCCAACGCACGCCATCTAGTGTACATCACCGGCTGGTCAGTGTACACCGAGAGTGCACTAGTGCGAGATGGCAGTCGGAGCCGCCCCGGTGCCGGCATCACCGTCGGCGAGCTTCTGAAGCGCAAAGCGCGCGAGGGAGTGCGTGTGCTCATGCTCCTGTGGGATGACCCTAGCTCCTTTCTAAACTTGGGATTAATACCGAGTATTATGGGCACGCATGATGCCGCCACGAAGTTGTACATCCAGGGTAGTGGCGTGCAGTGTGCCCTCTGTGGCCGTAACCCCGACCCGAGCGAAGGCTTTCCCGAGGCCAAGCAGACGGCTTGGGTGATGACTCACCACCAAAAGTCCGTCGTCGTCGACTCCGACATGAAGGACCACGGCCGTCGTCGCATTGTAAGCTTCGTCGGCGGCCTCGATCTCACTGACGGCCGCTACGACACACAAGACCACTCCCTGTTCAAAACACTGGGCACGACGCATAGCAAAGACTTCCGCCAGGAATGCATCAATCGTGCATCCATTGAGGTGGGTGGGCCTAGGAAGCCATGGCACGAGATCCACTCAAAGATCGAAGGCCCCGCCGCCTGGGATGTGCTCTACAACTTCGAGCAGAGGTGGAGGAAGCAGGGCGGCAAGGACGTCCTCCTCATCGATCTGAAAGGTGTGGAAGATGTGATCATGCCGTCTTCTTCGCCGCAGGTGGTGATGTCCCCCGACGACCGGGAGACATGGAATGTACAGATCTTTAGGTCCATCGATAGCAGCGCCTGCTACGGTTATCCCCGAACCCCAGTGGAGGCAGCTAAATTAGGACTTGTCAGTGACAAGGAGCACATCATCGACAGGAGCATCCATGACTCTTACATCCACGCAATACGCCGCGCCAAGCACTACGTCTACATGGAGAACCAGTACTTTTTTTGCAGCTCGTTTGGATGGAGAGACCGTGACAAGGAGCCTGAGGGCATCAAGGCAGACTATGCTGTATTATCAAAGGAAGACAATGGAGATGATGTATACGACATTGCAGCTGCGCTGAAGGCAAAGAAGATCGATGCGAACCCGAAGGATTACCTCTCGTTCTTCTGCCTGGGAAACAGGGAGGCCAAGATAGCTAGTGAATATAAACCTGCAGATCACCCAGGGAATGGGACTGACTACGCCCGGGCTCAGCAAGCACGGCGCTTCATGATCTATATACTCCTAGTAGTATATGCATGGACGGTAACACAATAATCCTGTTTTTTTTTTTCAGTTGACGATGAGTACATCATTGTCGGATCCGCTAACCTGAACCAACGGTCGATGGACGGCGCCAGGGATTCTGAAATCGCCATGGGCGCATACCAGCCGTTCCACCATGGCTTCCGGATGTCGCTGTGGTACGAGCACCTCGGGACACTGAAAGACGAGTTCCAGAATCCAGGGAGCCTGCAGTGCGTTAAGACGGTGAACAAGATGGCGGATGAATTCTGGGAGTTGTACGCCGACGACGGCAACGGCGACGTCCAACATGACCTCCCCGGGCACTTGCTCAGCTACCCTTTCGCCGTCACCAAGGATGGCGCCGTGACAGAGCTTCCGGGGATGAAATGTTTCCCCGACACTCAGGCTCCGGTGCTCGGCACGTTCAGTAAGTGTTCAATTTTACCTGCTGTTGTCACTACCTAGCTCGACACACAAAGCAGGCGGTATGATAATGTTCCACGTGAAATGTTTCTTCAAGTTGCTTGTACGTAATCTATTTATTTCACACTCCCACTTTGTTTTCATGATTGTACCAGTTTGATTTTCTGTGTGAAGATTTGAATAAACTATGCTTTATGTTCTTGAGTACTACTACGTGGTCACTGAGTTCTACTGTTACATTTTCTTTCCGTAGCGTGACGCTTGTCCAAATGACCTTTGCTCGGTTGTAAGAAATTTTCACATTTTTAGGTTTAACAAATTAAAAAATATTTGTAAATGTATATTTTCAAAGTTCGACTAAAACATTGTCCAAAGACACATCTAATTCTTTTTTAGACTGGAAGCAGTACTATGTGATATCACCTCGCATCGCAGCACTAATAAACGCGTAAAGAAAGTCGTAGTATCCATTTTAAGCCATGCAGAGGTACGGCATGTACTTTGAGCAACTTGTGGTTGGTTTCTCGAAGCAGTTCTAGAGTCTACCTCGACAGCGGCGCTCATCCAGACCCATGGATTCATGTGTTACATTCAGAACAGATAAGGAGCAGTATGAGCAGCCTTGGAACCTTTCGTTGGACTTTCACTCGGAATTGCTGATAGGTGAACTCCAAAGCAAAAATACCAGTCTCAATGCCAGTATTGCAGTTTCCTTCACGCCCTGCGTTCTGTATTGTGTAACATCCTTATTACATGTCCATGCAATGGATCCAGGGAGCCTGAAGTGCATTAATAAGAAGACGGCCAGTGAATTCTGGGAGTTGACAGTGACGCCAATGGCGACGTTGAACATGACCTCCCCAGGGCGCCTGCGCAGCTACGTACCCTGTTGCCGTCACCAAGGATGGCACCGTGACCTGGTTTCCGTCGACGAGGGGGACGACTCGGCGTGTGACTAGGCTCGGCTCGACGTCCTGGCACGACGCCTCAGTCGGTCGCTGCAAGTTAAATCGATCGGTGGTGACATTTTCATGCGCGTGGATTCCGGCAGCGACGAAGCATACTCCTAGCACTCCCAACTGAATGAGGCCCGTAAACCGGGGAGGAGGGCCTCATCCACTTTACCAGGCGTCCTCCGAATCCTCGGCCGCGGTGCCCGACGATCCCGATCCGTTTACCAGGTGATCACATTCCCTCTTCTATTTTTAGCGTGCCCTGGCCGGATCTGAAGGCCGATTGACCGATGCGGCGGCATGTGATTTCATCTCTGTTCTCTGTATTATTTTTTGGACGCAGAAATCACTCAGAAATTTTATAGGATTAATTTAATTTTATAAAAAAAATATAAAAAATAAAAAAATCTGGATTGCAAAGAAGACCGCATGGTGTGTCACTGACAGGTGAAGCCCGCGAAAGTGGTGCCATCGTCCCGAGCGTCCGAGTCAACTACGACCCCGCGCTCCTCCCAAGCCAGACCCATCAACCGGCCGCCGCTGATAAATACGGCACGCCCGCCACCTCCATTTCCTCCACCGCCTCGCCCAGGACTCAGATGATCAGATCCTAGTACCCACGAACCAATCCACCCCCTCGCACCGCAATGGCGCTTGCCACCAACTCCGCCGCAGCGGCCGCGGCCGTACCCGGCGCCGCGCGGGCCTCCCAGCCGCGCCCGGCGTTCGTGCCAATGAGGAGGCGGTCCGTCGCTGCTGTCCACGCCGCCGACCCGTCGAGGACCAACGGGTTCGTCCCGGCCGCCGCCGCCGCCGTCTCGAAGACCTCGACCCCGACCGTGGCGCGGGAGGAGAAGACGCCCGCGGCGGCGGGGACGTGGGCGGTCGACAGCTGGAAGTCGAAGACGGCGCTGCAGCTCCCGGAATACCCGAGCCAGGAGGCGCTGGACGCCGTGCTCGAGAAGATCGCGACCGCCCCGCCTCTCGTCTTCGCCGGGGAGGCGCGGCACCTCGAGGCGCGCCTCGCGGAGGCCGCCATGGGCCGCGCATTCGTCCTCCAGGGCGGGGACTGCGCCGAGAGCTTCAAGGAGTTCCACGCCGACAACATCCGCGACACATTCCGCATCCTGCTGCAGATGGGCATCGTCCTCATGTTCGGCGGCCAGGTGCCGATCGTCAAGGTATCAGTCGCCGTACCCGGATCGAATTCAACACCAAACTGGCCAAGCACTCATGCCGATTCCGCGAGATCTGATCTGATCTGTGATTATTTTTTGATACGCTTTGATAGGTGGGGAGGATGGCTGGCCAGTTTGCCAAGCCGAGGTCCGAGCAGTTCGAGGAGAGGGATGGGGTTAGGCTGCCGAGCTACAGGGGAGACAACATCAACGGCGATGATTTCAACGAGAAGAGCCGCGTGCCTGACCCGGAGAGGATGAACAGCGCTTACACGCAGTCGGCTGCCACGATCAACCTGCTCCGCGCCTTCGCCACGGGAGGGTACGCTGCCATGCAGCGCGTCACGCAATGGAACCTCGATTTCATGGACAGCAACGAGCAGGGTGACAGGTCAGACGATTCAATCGCTTTTCCTGCGATATTTTTGGTAGCAGCGCTTTTGGTGTGTAGGTGGTGCAATGTCGTTTTCATGTTGAGAGGGATCTCATTTGCAGATCTCGTTGTCAACTACTGAATATGTTAGTATTAAAACTTCAAACAAGAATGAAACTCCCAACAATTAGATATTTTTGCTAGTGGTTTGCATATGCATAATAAGCCATGGTACTTAGCATTTTAGATGGTTCTTGATTGTTTATAATTCACCAGTGTTGGGTTTAGGTCATCAGTCAGTAGTGGGTTCAAGTGGCCATGTAGCGTATGAGGGAATTTTCCCATTGCATGTCCCTCTCTTTCGAGGAAACTGCTGCGAGGACATCACTGCATCAATGTTATTTAAGTAACCCATCTACTTGCTGGTCCGTTGCTTCTTTTGATTGTTTGGGTAGGTTTCCTGAGAAAATAAAAATAATGTTATCAGTCAATAAAGCATGTCATTGTCTTATTCGGCATTTGTGATCTGGTGTTTATTAGTCAATTAAACTATTAGGGTATGTTGCTCCACCGTAATTTTCTTATGGGTCATACCTAACACCTGCACATATATGTATTGGTTTAGAATATTCAATGAAATGTCCACATAATATACCATTAGACTAAGTCTTCGGCTTTTTCTTGTTTGTTGGTATTGCACTTAAAGTTTCCACCAAGTCACCATTACAATGGCACATACTAAAACGCAGATATGTTGGTGAGGATTTGAGTAGCTAACAATAATAAAACCTTTCTGATAACTAAATGTGGCATGCCAACATGAGCTGTATATATGTTCTTTCATTGAAATCTATGTTTGCTTATGGTCAAATAGAAATTATGCCCTGATGAAAGTTTGTCACTGGATTGTGTATAGGTACCGTGAATTGGCCCATAGGGTGGATGATGCTCTTGGATTCATGACTGCAGCAGGGCTTACAGCTGACCACCCTATAACGAGGACTATTGATTTCTGGACCTCTCACGAGTGCCTTCTCTTGCCATACGAGCAGGCTCTTACCCGTGAAGACTCCACAAGCGGTCATTACTATGATTGTTCAGCCCACATGTTGTGGGTTGGTGAACGCACCCGCCAACTCGATGGGGCTCATGTTGAATTCCTCCGTGGTGTTGCCAACCCTCTTGGCATAAAGGTCAGTTTTAAGTCCATTTTGTATTGATTAGGTGAAATTTTGATATTGCACCCAACATCCTTGTGGATGCTTATTGTCAAAACTCAAAATCAATATTCAATTTGTGAAATGTAGGTGAGTGACAAAATGAACCCCAGTGACTTGGTGAAGCTGATTGAGATTTTGAACCCATCAAACAAGCCTGGAAGGATCACCATAATTACTAGGATGGGGGCAGAGAACATGAGGGTGAAGTTACCACATCTCATCCGTGCTGTCCGCGGTGCTGGACAGATTGTCACGTGGATTACTGATCCTATGCATGGAAACACCATCAAAGCCCCATGTGGTTTGAAGACACGCCCATTCGACTCCATTCTAGTGAGTTCATCTTCCACCCAGTACTTGTGCAGCCTTTTTTATTCCTGGCATGCAACAAATTGTTAGGTTCACCGTGCATTCATATAGATTTAACCTTGGATTGTTTCCATCGTGACCTTGCAACTATTACACCGAATTAATCATCAACATTTCACCAACAGGCCGAAGTGCGGGCATTCTTTGACGTTCATGACCAAGAAGGAAGCCACCCAGGAGGTATTCACCTGGAAATGACTGGACAGAATGTGACCGAGTGCATTGGTGGATCACGCACTGTGACCTTCGATGACCTGAGTGACCGCTACCACACACACTGTGACCCAAGGCTGAACGCGTCCCAGTCTCTGGAACTTGCCTTTATCGTCGCCGAGAGACTAAGGCAGAGGAGGCTGCGGTCAGGACTCAACAAAATCCAGCCACTGCCTTTCTAAATGGGCGAAGCCAAACAGCAAGGGTAGAATAGTTGCAATCTGGATGCCGTGTTTGTTCGTTCCGTGGAGCTTGCATGGTGGGTTCTCATGGCACAAAGTTTCGTGTGCTATGCAGTACTAGTAGCTAGCAGGTTTATTGTGGTAGTACTATATGTTTTTCGTCCTTGATGTGCCGTAGCCGTTTGCAGTTTTGACCTTTGAAAAAAGAATCAGGATGTATAAGTTTGCTTGATGAACTGATCAACTCAATAAAAATCCACTGATGGTTACCTCTAATTGGTTCCCTTGTGTCATCTCAGCTGTGAAATGTTCGTGCAGTTCTCGCTTTTCGGCAGAAAATAGGGGTATGTATTGCTATCGACTATGGAGCATTGTGTTAATTTGAACTGTGTTATCCGATCTCGTTATATGTCACGTGAAAAACTTTGTACGCTTCAATTGAATATCATGATACATATGGAGGCATGGCCTTGGTCAATTTACATAAGTTTTGCAGCTGTAAAAGCTTCTCTTACTACACAGAACTGGTGGCCATCTTTGAGGTTGATATTTTGTAGAAACGTGCATGTGACTAACTTCTCGAATCCAATTGTACATTCTGATATGCTCTCAATAAGACGCTTAAAACTTCTTAAAATAACAACAATAATTTCCCTGCAAAATACAAGATTTTGCCGTGTCATTAAATCAAAAGGTACAAATAAAAGGTTTAAAGTGCATATTAATACTTTGCAAGCAAGGAAACTCATACATATACTATTGATTTGGATATATCTTGAGAAGCTCAATGTCAAACAGAAGAGTTTTGTCTATTAATCCCTGATTCCGTAGAACAAAATCAAGAGCCCTTTGTCCCTGATAGACAAATATAGGAGTTTAGTTTTATTCAGAAAATAACTGATAACTCGTAAAACAAGGCAGACATCTTACAGAGAACGTTGTTGGTTTTGGACCCAACTTGTTGTAGTCATTATCTGGGTATCCAAGTTCCGGTGGTACGATTATTCTGAAATTTGGCATCTCCTCGATATTATATTTGCAGGCTGTAATGGTAGTGATCTACTTATGACGTAATTATAGCTCAGGAAATGGAAGGCATATTACCTTCTAACTCCTCCTGGAGCCATACCTTGTATAGCCTCCTCAAAAGCTGGTATGACCTACTAGTCAGAAACACTGTTTGTGAGAAAAATACCGACTTCAATTGATCAGCATGGCCAGGCCTGATCCAAGTTTATATTTATGTCAAAATTATCAGTCCCATAGCATTGGCGCCATGGCTATGCCAGCCACGATAATATAGCACTCTTGAAGTTTTCCTTCTAAGGAAAATTGTACGAAGTTATGTGAAACAACTAGGCGATAAGTATTGCTAGAGCCAGTAAAACACCTGTCCTGATCCGAGCTTAAATTTGAAGAAGTCTTTGTCACCACCCTGCAATTTCCAATTTGGAATGAAGCATCAGAAAAATTGGACATTAAGAAATATCCATGAAACACTTCTTCTGGCCAAACTAGTGCAATAGAGCGCACAATTGTTCATTCTCGTGCCAATGGGTACCTCAAAAGAACCACCTTTTGTTTTGTTGCGAGCTTCAAAAATACGACCATAGTATCCAATTGTATAGCCATCCCAATCAACCTTAAGAGGAAGAAACAATCAAACCTTTGTCAGGGTTTTGACACATATCTACATAGAGGTTACAATAAAAGGACAAATGTGAATGCATGAACTAAAAGAAATAAGTTACAAGTACATTTGTATGCACTTAAAAACAATCCACAGATATAGGACTCACCACCACTGTTTCCCCCTGCTTTGGGGAAGGACCGTCACCAACCCGCAGGTCCTGTATTTTTCCATGAGAATAATTTTAAAATCTGATCATTTTAGAGTTACGTAGAAACAATGGATAATGAAGCACACACCTTGTACTGTAGGCCTGATTCTGTTTCGGTGTAATCTGGATACCGCATTTTCGACTTTCCATAATCTTTTCCACGGAGTGCAGGCACTGAAATTGGAATGTGAATAAAAGTATGTTTGACACATTTTATTAGATATTGATTCTATGCTTTCTGGTTGGAATAATAAAGTAAATGGATACTACACAAGCTTCAACTGGCAGTGGATAGGAAGTTTGACATATACATCAACCCTGTCCCTGAGGCTCTCTCTCAATGCCTACCATTAACACTGACACTGTCTCACTGAAAAATAATCTGAGTATCCAAACATAACAGGATGAAGACGGTGCATCATCATTAATTAAAACAAATCTCTGCTTTAAATCATCACGATGTATTAATTATCAGGTCCACAAGAAAAGTGCAACTCAATGTCAATTAAGCAGCTCAGAAAGCAATAAATTGATAGAGACTAGGAATGCTCAAGTATATGCACTAGAAATGAGAAGAACCAATCTATACTCAGACGAGGGGGCTCTGATCGAATACTCACTGTCCGCAAATTCAGCTTTTGCTGCTGCCTTCTCAAACATGTACTGAAATGAGCCAATGCCAACACTAATTGCAGGGACCAACAGCAATTTTCTTCTGTCAATCATACAATCTGCAACGAAGTAGTTTAGAATGGTCTCAGAACAACCAAATAAAGAAAGCATCTACTGTGGATTTGGAGCAACTGAATTTGAATTAATCCATAAATTGTATCTTGCCCTAGATGTTCCCCAGTTAGCTGTATTCATTTAGTTTCAAGAAAGATTAATTTCCCAATGGGACTACTATTATCTAGTCAAAAAGTTCCAACGAAACCACATTGTAGTTTGATACCCTTCTGCCTGAACTGAACTAAACAACGCTTTCCAAAAAGACTCGGCGCCACTAATAGTGTGCCCATTTCAGCGGATACAGCGAGTAAATTGATTGAATGGGAATTAACCTGGCGGGCTCGGCGTTGCGAGCTTGGCAAGAACCATCATCCTCTGACACAAACAGTGGTAAATCAGCATCAACATCGTCGATGTACAGGAGCTTCCAGCATCAGGTGAAGGACGTAATCCATCCAGGAAGGCCAAGGGCCGGGTTTACTCACCAAGGACGGAAGAGGAAACCTGCGCCGAGTGCTTGATGAATTGCCGCTCCACGCACGGGAAAGGAGAGAGAGGCTGAGAAATAGCCGGACTTGCTGTTGCGGCGGGGGAAGCTGTGGCGTGGGTCTGGATGGAGGCAGACGAAGCACGAGGGGTGGAGAGGGTGCTAGAACCGGAAACAAACGGGTGGTCCGTGGTCGACTCGGCTGGGTTGCAACCCCAACGGCCCAACCCGTCCCTAACAATTAGCTTCCGACGTTTCGATCCGACCCGAAGGCAGGCGGTTGGTGTTGAAGTGCGCGGGTCTCGGCGGCGTGGCTCAGACACAACAAATTTTACCTGCTTATTAAAAAAAAGTTAATTGGATTCATGCCCATTGCAACTTTCTCATTTCTGAGATATGTGCCATTATAATTTAACAAATTGGAACGATGTCATTATAATTTTGCTTTTGTTGAAACCATATTATTCTCTACCCGTCACTCTGTATTTATACACAGTGTCTGTACTATTTTTTAGTATGGATCAAATCACCCTTGCTTCAGATCGATTGAAGTCTTAAAAGCTCCTTTGGAACGTAGGATTTTCAAAAAAATTGTATAAAAATTTCATATGAATTAATTTAATTTCACAAAAAAACACAAAAAAAAAATTTCTTCAATCGAAAGGAGGCCCTAAAGCTGAGATCAGATCGAGCTCGATCCATTCCCTTGCTCTCAGTTTCCTCAATCTTTTCCCTCCCTCTCCTGACGAACCTAACTCTAGGCAACCGGAACCCCCCCCCCCCCCACCATCAGGAGGTGCGCCCTGACAGGATCTTCGCTGTGCCCCAGCAACGAACCTGGCTAGAGTTGCGCCCTGGTTATGGGCAGGGTTTCACTTACCATTTGAACCGCAGAAACCGTCCGAGGTCAGTTTGATGAAAACCGCAAAAATCGTTCGGTTTTTTTTTCAAATTTCAAATCTTTAGACGGTTTCGTCGGTTTGAAAACGGTAAACCGAGCGATTTTTGCGGTTAGCCGAACGGTTTTTGCTGTTAGCCGAGCGGTTTTGCTGAAAACTGCTGAGTACAAAAACCGAACGGTTTTTGCGGTAAACCGATAGATTTTCCAGAAAACCGATAAATTAGTGAAAAATAAGAAAATAGATGAAAAAGTGCTGAAAATTGGACATGACCTATTTTAATTTCTTTTAATATCAACATTCATAGTATACTTTATCCACAAATAATAAGACACATATTCATCCATATCAAATCTAAAGTTTCAAACACAAAAAATCCATACATGTAGTTTATCCACAACAAATTCAAAGTCTATACATAGTTTTCGAAGCACACTTTACTTTAGGATTGTATTTCAATCAAAATATACATTGTCGCACTCTTTACTTGAGAGGAGTTGAATTTCTCTGGTAGCTAACAACTCCGTTTTGAATTTATTCCATGATTGTCTTGTCTAAGCAGTAGTTATCTCCCATTGTGAGTACAACATGTTATAAAACTCTGAATTTTATCATTGGTAGACCCATGTGGTGGGAGGTTCTGTGCTACGATCATCGTACGTATAATTGTAGTAGTTATTATCTTGGCTGCAAGATGTATCACTGTCTGTCGTGAAATAGTAGGTGCTGCAGTAATGCTGTCTCCCCACATCGATGTCTTTCGTGACTGTGGAGCACCATGGTCTTCATCCTGTGTAACATAGGTGTAGTCTGTCTCATCTGTAAAAGAAGTGAAGCGTAAGATAAATGAGTGAAAATTGATCGTATGATATGAAGAAATTGTTATATGTAAAATGATAAGTTGTGATCGGTGGCTGTGAGTTAGAAATCATACTGTCTGGTGGGTCTCCAGATGTAGTTCAAGAGCTGCTATCATTTGATTTCTGGTAAGGTGAGTTTCGTCTGACATTTTCAAAATCTGTGGAGTCGTCGCTGCCAACATTCTTATCTTTCCCTTTGCTCCTTGTTCTCATTTTTTTAGCACATTTTTTCTGTCTTGCACTTTGAACCTTCCTCTTGCCTATGTGAGTATCACTCATATTTTGATCTACCCATTTAGATATTGTTTCAGCACAAGACAAACGTAGCAACTGTCTACTAGCGTCATCATCTGTAACAAGACAGCTCGGTAGAGGGGTGTCACTCTCGCTGCCCTCTTCATCAAAAATAGAGTCAGAATTCGATCTTCCATATTTCATCTATTCTCAAATAGGATTTGAAGAATCATACAACGACAGCTCTATAAAACGATCAAATGAATTGGCTTCTGGTGGCTTATTTGTCTATGAAGCATCACGCATACGGATTCAAAGGTTGTAGTTAACATACAGCAACTAATCAATTTCTCATGAGATTATCTGTTACGCACCTTGGTGTGGATCAATGCAAATGTACTCCAATTGCACTTACAACCACTCGATGATACACACTGTGAGACTATCCATAATACAAGCTACTGGAGATAAAGTGTGTCACCTCCAAACATATTCCACCAAGCTGCAGAAAAAGTATTCTTATCAACTGTCATCCTATTGGTCAACTCATGAAGTTTATCGAGTCATCCCTATAGGGCCAGTTCAAAAGTCACACACAAATGTGACACCGTACATCGGTTATTCTATTTTAAATTTATCAAATTCTTTCTTGATGTCTTGCTCGTTAGCATCAAGATATGTGCCATCTATTTCTCTCTCAGTTGGGCTAGGCACGCCCTCACCTGCAAACATCATGACACATAACATAAATATGATAAGATATATATAATAAAATAAAACAAATGTCTCATACTCTATATCTGTGTCTCCTTGATAGCACTAACAAAATATGGACTATCGGCTTTTCTATCAGAGATGGCTTCTGTATGAAATTTTTTTGACTATATGCGTCCAATAGCCGTCTTTGCTAGCTTTCTCTTCGCACTCTATGGAACTGTATCGATTCTAGTTTGAACCCTTTCCTTACTTGACCTCTGTGACTTGAACCTCTTCATCATGCCAAACAATTCAGACCCACCACCTCCTTGCAACGAATCAGAAGCACCTTGCGATGAACCAGCACCAGCACCTCCACTCTCTAATTGACCACCATATGAACGCTGACGCTGTCGAAATTTCTTCTCCTCTCGACATAACCTCATGTCAGCCTGCATCTCCTCATCGTCCTCCTCATTGATATTTCTCTCATCTGCAACATGATGCTGTCTGAGGGTCTGTCTAGCTTGATCCTTCTTTTGCTCAGCAGTTCTATCAAGCTCCTGACGAAAATAGTCCCGCACATCGGTGGGAACATGAGAACACCCAACTACGCTGGTTTCACGATGTGTCAAATATTGTTTGAATCGTGTGGCACCACCCTCTCTCTTCACAGACTTGCAATATTTGCAACAGAACCCGAGATACATGTTCTCTCCGTGCTCTCAAACCGATTCGGGCTGATCTGCCATCTTAGAACCAACAATACCTGAAAAATGACCAACTATGTTCTAAAGTTGCAAACAAATCGACCAATATTTGAACAAAAAACAGAAATACAACCATCTATCTGCCACGAAAACCCACCAGATCTAACGGCTTTCCGCGCTAATCGCTCGGCTTACCGCTCAAATCGAGCGGTTTGCCTCTGTCGCTGGCTTACCGTCGAAGACGCTCAGCTAGCCGCCCTTTTCGCCCGGCTAACCGCTAAAGCCAGACGGCTCGAGGAGCTGCAGGTGCATGCGCGGCTAGCCGTGGTTACCGCTCGGCTAGCCGTTGTTCCCTCTCGGTTCCCGGCTTCGACGCGGTGGACGGCGCGATAGGGCGGCGGATATGTGAGCGCAAGTCGCGGACGGAGAAAGGGGAAGGCCAGAAAAGGCTGTGGACATGTGACTCCGGATAAGGTTTGCTTATATATTCTCCATCCAGTTTTTCTCAAATGTTTTCGGCACAAAAATCAAAATATTTTTAAAAACTGATTCAACCATGAAGTTGCATTTTTCATCTAGTTTTTTTACATATTTTTTATTTTAAAATCCATCAAATTTTCAAAATTCAAAAAAATTTGAATTCGAAAACTGCTGAACCGCTCAAACCGGACCAGAGCGGTTTGGGCGATTTTCTTGAAAACCGCATGGTTTACCGCGGTTTTGCGAACCTTGATTATGGGTGATGGAGCTTGAAGCCTGTGGCCAGGTGACCACATCCATGCCTTCGATGATGGAGAGCACGGGCAACTGCAATGCAAGGTAATTTGTGGATCCGATCTTACTAACCTAGGCATGGCTGCAATTAGTTCGGACGCCTGCAATGCTGGAATTCACGTATTGTACTTTCTTCATAGGAAAATGTTTCGTCTAAAGATTAAAATTGAAGTATTTGTCACGAGAGAAGCTTCTGGTAGGAAATCTTACACGAAGGGCAAGATTATTAACTGGCAAGTGGATGTAGAGTCATTTTCATGGGCTCTGTGCATGACTAAACTTTCTGATGAGGTTCAGTGGGGTGGAAACCAATATGCCACACTCTGGTTCTTTGATAACAATTTAGGTAAGGATGTGAGACTAGTTGAAGAGACACAGATGATAGATTTGTTAGAAATGTACAAGCCAGAGATGTGTTGCCACATACTAAATGAAGTAACTGACAAATCAACATGTGTTCAAGATGAGTATGCTAACCTGCAGCCTTTGTGTGTGTTGCCAACTGATGAAATGCCACCTGATTCTGTTATCATTCCAGAAGAGCAACCTATACCAGAGCCACAAACAAAGCTAGCTGATTCTGAAACCCCAACATCTGAAGAGGCAGATGCTTTACTACTTAACATATTTGACAGCGAGGAAGAGTATGTTGGTGTGAACGATGAGCATCTATATATTGAAATACCTGCATCTAAACCACATGAAAATGCTGAAAATGTTGACAATTCAGTATCATTTAGCATATGCAATTTTTGACTCAGAGACTGAGGACAACTGGTCTTGGTTTATGAGGCAGCTGCATAAAGCTATAGGTTCTCCACAAAGATTGGTTATTTCCGCTGATGCTTGTAAAGGACTAGAGACTGCAGTGGAAGCAGTTTTCCCTGAAGTTGAGCATAGAGAGTGTATGAGGTACCTGTACAGCAACTTCATGAAGAGATATGCAGGCCCTGTGTTCACTGAACACTTGTATCCAGCAGCTAGAAGTTACACAGAAGACAAATTTAGATGGCACATGGAAAAAATCTTCTCATTTGCTCCACAGGCTATAGACTACTTGGAAAAGGATCACAAAAAGATTTGGTACAGATGTGGATTTTCAGAGGACAGTAAATGTGATTACTTGACAAATAATGTATCTGAAAGTTTCAATAACCAGATCAAGGGATTGAAGGGATTGTTGATTCATGAACTTGTTGATGCTATAAGGGAGCTAATCATGGAGAAAAAGTACCTCAGAAGGAAGATTGCAAGAGAACTGAATGGGAAGATTTTACCAAGTGTGTTGACTGACCTGAACAAAATCAGCAATAATATGAGAGTTGTTAAGGTTGCAAGAAGTGATGATGACTTTGCTGAAATTACTTTAGTGGATGCTGATAACATCACTAGGAGGCACCAAGTTGATTTACAGAACCATAAATGCTCCTGTAGGGTGTGGCAAGTAACAGGGAAACCATGCAAGCATGCCCTTGCATGGATATTGTCCAATAGGGGCTTACAGATCTCTGATTTTGTCGGTGAGTATTATTCAGTTGACAAGTTTATGACAGCATATGAAGCAAGGGTTGCTACAATGCCAGACAGGTCACAATGGCCTGAAGTTGATCTCGGCTACAAAGTGTTTCCACCAAAGCAAAGGAGAGCTGCTGGGAGGCCAAAAGTTCAGAGGATTAGAGGGGTGCTTGAAGGTGGACCAAAAAAGAAAGTGAAATGCAAAAGGTGTGGTGGATTTGGACATTTTGAAAAGACCTGTAAGCTAGCAGAAGCGTGGGAACACCTAATAAGAAGAAGAAATCACCAAAGAAAAAGAGGACACCAAAAAAGAAGAAGACTCCTGAAAAGAGAAGGCAGAACCAAGCTGCAAGTGCACCACCACGTCGAGTTGCTAGAAGCTTGAGATCTTGGCTAGGACTGTGAAAGCCAATATGTGTGCTGTTTTCGAAGCTATTTTGTATGAACTTGTCATAACCAAGTTGTTATGTGTGCTGAACCTAATGCAGTGTTAAGTCTGAACTCCGAATCTTGTTATGTTGGATGAACCTGAAGTATTGTTATGTGTGATGAACCTGAAGTATTGTTATGTGTTATGAACCTGAATTTCGAAGCTTCTTACGTATGCTGAATCTAATGTGCTGTTATGTGTGATTTCGAACTTTCTTATATGTCATGGCTCATGTTATGTCTACTCTACTTTGAAAGAGTTGTCATACAACAGAGAGGATTCACGCTAACTCTCTGAACCTGAGACAGTAATTTCTAGATTCATTCTAAACATGTCTACATTACAATATGTTGAGCATAATCGTTACAACTGCTTCAATAGAGCTGCTACAATGATTCCAAAGATACAACCAATACAACCTGCTAGTAAATAAGCATTGTCGACTCCACCAACATTTTTCTTTGACAACACCTCTGATTTTAGCTCCTCAATCTGATTCTTCAGCTGCACTATTTCTTGCTTCAGTTCAACAAAATGATGGCCCAGTTCCTGCAAAGCAAAAGTATCCACTACTTGATTTTTCAGCATTTGACCAGCATACTCTTCCCTTTGCTGTGACAGATGATGCTGACGCCGCACGTAAAGTTCATACGCCTCTTCAGTTTTGAAAAAACTGTATGAACTTGGATCATCCTGATGTCCAATAAGGTGATTTCTAAGTTAATTTAGGACATCAATTTGAAAGAAATAGCAGGAAGTGCTAAGAGCTCACCCGCTTGTTATTCTCACACTTGTAGAATACCTTGCCATATGTATCAACTTGCTTGCTCACTAGCCTGATGACTGGAATGCGGCAGCTTGGGCAATCGATGACGGGCAGCAGCTTCCCATCGAACCGGGCTGAGCTGCTCGATCTCGACATTGCGCATGAAGAACAGGAGGGGGAGCAGGGGAATGCAAAGGGGGAGCGCACGAAGAGCAGCAGGAGGAGCAGGGGAATGCAAAGGAGAGCACTGTGATGAGCTGCGCTGGCCTGTTGCAGCTTCAACAGGCGACGGCGTGCTTGGTGCCGACGAGCTGCGACGGAATGGATCGAGCTCAATCTGGTCTGAGTTTTATCCAGTCTATCTGAAGCAAGGGCAGTTTGGTCCATGCGAAAGTACGGTACATGGCATGTGCAGAAAAAAAGGGTGACGGGGTAGAGAATGGCATAGCCCCAACAAAAACGAAATTATAATGGCATCGTTCCAATATGTTAAATTATAATAGCATATCTCAGAAACCAAAAAGTTGCCCAAACTTTCCCTGGGCAGAAGCTTTTGTAAATCGTCATTGACCCAATTGGTTTCTCGTAATAAAAATCTAAAAAAATTGTAAAACAGGGAATGGAACACCCCATCAGCAATAGAACCATCCCATCGGCAAAAGGAGCACATGTAACATAAAACAGCAGAAACACAAGTTTAACATATTATAGTGCGGGGTAAAGTAGGATACGGCTCTGGCGGTCCAACTTACACAATAGAAACAAACAGATCCATGCAAAATTGCACAATAAACAGAGAGCTAAGTGGATAGTCGACTGATCCAACACAGAGCAAGGTTCTCAATCTAAGCATAAGACGTCCTTAAAACATCGCAAGCTCTGAACCCTCTTAAGCGGTGGTGGCAGCAGCCTTGGCGGCAGAAGAAAGCTTGGACCTCCTCTTCGCCAAGCTCTCGCTCCTGCGCTCCCTCTGCTCCTTGAGCCTCTGGGCAAGGAGCTTCTGGTACTCTGCAGCATCAGCCTGCTTCTTCGCAATTCTCTTCTTCTTTGCCGCAAGTTTGGCACGCTTCCTCTGGAGGGTCAATGGAGTCACCAGCCGCTGGATCTTAGGAGCCTTGCTCACCTTCTTGCCTGCATCAGATGTAACCATTCGGTAATGAGTTAAGTAGACAGCTCCAAAAACATTGGAACTAAAAGGTATTTACTTCAACTCATTATCAAGCATATTATCAACCTATACAAAGGTGGCTGCTAAAAGAAAAGAGAAGTCAAGACAAGCATACAAATTTGAACAAGCCTATCAGAAGGAAATATTCTGCAGCAGAGTAAAGCTCACCATTCTTGGTAGTGAATGTCCTGCGGTATGTGTTGACATACTTGCGGACATCATCATCCTTAGAGAGGTTGAAGAGCTTCCTGATCTTGGAGGCCCTCTTGGGTCCCCTCATTCTTGGCTTCTCCGTGTCAGTTAGGCCAGGCAGATCATTCTCACCCTTCTTGACAATCACCAAGTTGATAACTGAAAGGTCATGGCTGACTATGCAACCACGGACAGACTTCCTCCTGCGCTCACCATCACGCCTACCATAACCACGGAAGCATGGGGTGCCTGCAGAATTAAAACAAAATTCAGGAACAAACCTAAGGGCATTACTGAGAACCAGTTTCATGACAACAGACATGTAACAAAAAGAATACTACTCTCTTACCCCTGTGGAGGAGAAGGCGGACACGTCCAGAGGTTAGCACCCCTTGCTTCATTGGGAAACCTTGCTTATCACATCCTCCCATAATCTTGAAGACATATCCCTTGAATTCCTGCAAAACAAAAATATATTAGTTTAGCATACATTTGAGCCAGGCAAATCACTTAAGTAACGCTAGATTACCTCGCCCAGAGCATCACCACTAACTTCCTGGGAGATCCTTTTGTCATAAAAAGCACGCCTGTAGTTTACCAGAGTGCATTAGTTATCAGAATGAATAGGCACGAGTATAAAGGATCATATAAAACCGTCATAACATAATTAATGTAGCAATAAGCCAAAATGGTTCGTTTATAGTCACATTTTCCTGTAACGACGTACAAGCAGCGTCCAGTATGCCAGAAAGCAAATCCAGCTTGCAAGGGTCGAATGAATTTGCACACATCTAACCAATATGGGAAAGAAAAATAACAATTAACAACAACCTACTATAAACATTTGAGAAATTAAATAGCTTTTAGCGCGTGACTTGGGAATCTCCATGACTCACTGGTTAACATGTGAATGTTCATTGTTAGTCGCTAATGTCAAACATCCGAGCATTCAAATGTTACATGCACCGGAATCTAAAGAAAATCCAACTTTTGAGAATCTATGAAAAAAAGCTACATATATTAAACAAAAAGACAGCACTTCATCAGAAAAATGTATGTATCTATGCTGCCAAGGTACAAACACCAGAGGAAAGCGCATCATACAGGTCTAAGAACCGACCAATCGATCTAGAACACCTAACGACAGTGCAAACGCTGCTCCGACGGATATAAAGGAAACGAAAACAGCTAAGCGGGTGGAGGACGTTGAGTACTCACAGCTTCTGCTCGTCATCGATCTCGAGCTTCTTTTGGCACCCGGTGGTCGGGTTCGCGATGTTGAACTGCAATCCACGCAAAATAAAACACAGGCGAATGAGCCACCGCATAGCCGATGAAAGAAATCGGGGAAAGCGTGAGCGCGTTTACGCGCGGAAAGCACAGAGACGAGCAGCCTTTTACCTTCATGGCGGCGTTGCGTCGCGAGCTCGCGGGTGGCGAGGAGCTCAAGCGCTGGGCTAGGCGGCGGCGCGGGTGCTAGGGTTTTGGACGAGAGGTCATAGATGAGAGGTGGGTAGCCCTTTATATAGCGAGCAAGGAGGGGTCGTGGGCATGGCCGCAACACTCGATCTGAGCCGTCCGTGAGTTCCGGCGTAGGGTTCCATCAGTGGGCCAAAACGAGAAATGGGCCTCAATTTCAGTTTGAAAAAAAAATATCAGTCAGGCGACTCAGGCCCAATGACTTCTTTTTTTTGAGAATCAGGCCCAAGACCTGTTGATCAACTCTTTCAGACAGAACTAGTATCGAGTCTAAAAAAATTTGCCCTTTCAAAAACTTTCATGAGTTTTCCTGATTTAAGATGAGAAAATTTCCTTGTCGAAAATTCTTTTGCGCCATTGAAATATTTTGCCCCACGGCCCAACTCTTTCGCAAAACTAAAAAAAGAGCAAGAATTCGGCAAATATGCAACATATACAAAAGTCTTATTTATCCACAGCGTCATTACCTCGGTCACCCAAGATATCTGACAGTACAAACAACAGAATGGGAGCTCTCAGAACCAAACGGCGGGGATGAACAGCAGAGACGAGAGACCAGAATCGAAGAGTTCACGGCAGCTTTCGCCTGAGCCAACAACCCAAACGTCACAACGCGAAGACGAAGTCGCCACTGTCCTCCACGTCGATGTCGTCGACATCAATGTCGTCGTCGAGGTCCATGCTCCCGAGGCCGGGGAGCTGCCCCGGGAGCTTCAAGCCATCGCCAGGCTGCGGGGCCTCCTGTATGATGGCGTTTCCATCCGTTGAGCACAGTGGCGACCACCAACGAGCGACGCCGACGACTAAATGACGTATCGGCGCCAGCGGTGGTGCTCGCCGGTAAACGGTACAACCCCGCGGAAAGCAGTTTCAGCCGGACGATCGAAAGGGACGGAATATTTAGGGGGTGTTTGGAATGAAGAAAACCGTAGGAAAAAAATGGAGGAAATCATTCCAGAGTAAAGATTCCAGCGCTGCAGTTTGAAACGAAGGAAAGTACCCCACCGTTCCATAGGAAAGGAATGCCTTCCTCCACAAAACGTAGGAATCAGAAAATCCACTCTGATTCGAGGGAAACTTCACTCGCTCGCTCGCGCCCTCCCGCCTCTGCTCTCTCCAACTCCCGCCATGGCTTTGAGGTCCTGGAAAATTTGCCTGAATCATGAAGGGTCGAGTATATCCCACTCGGCCACTCTGATAGCTGGTGCCTACCGCCTCCGCAAACACCCTCCCGTCCGCGGCGACGACGACGACAGCCAAGTACCCAACTCCCACGATGATGGCGACAGAGTGGGGGCCCTGCTCTGCCAGGGGCCGCGAGGCATCGATGGAGACGAGGTCCATGCGGACCATGCGGTTGCCTGCGCCACGAGCTCCCTGCTCCCGCGCCAACAGCCATGCTCTTGTGCTTGCTCATGCGCACCATCCAGCTCTCTCTCTTCAGGAGTGTATGAACATGCACATGTCTGCGCACAGCTGATGTAGAAAAAGGAAACGAGAATGGAAATTTTTGTATTCATTTTTTTTTCTTTTCAGTACTGTATGTGATGCTCCTCTAGGCTGGAAAATGTTTATGATCATATATGTACTCCGTTATTAAAGATGGGGCAACATATAACTAATTCGATTTAATAGAAGTAACATTTTTGTTCCTATGTTTTTATTCTTTCATTCCAAACACCAAAAAATCTTCAATCCTCTATTTTTCATTCATACGGTTTTTACGTTTTTGTCGTGCCCTATTTTTAAAATACACTGAGCAACATGTATAAGTCCCTAGATTAGTAGCCGATACACACGATTACAACAGAAAGTTATACAAAAGTATTACTTCGCATAAAATACAATATTTGATACAAATCTTTACTGGCTACACGGCCAGACTACTACTGTCCAAACCATCAAACCAGCCAGAGCTGAAGTAGACAACGAAAACAATGATGAACATCATAAGCAAACTTGAGAGCAGAAACGAAACTCAGCACGTCATCGTCTTATGCAGTCTTCTCCTTCTAAAACTATGAATGCAAACGAGTGAGTCCATAAGGTACTCAGCAAACTCCAATACTAAACAAGAGATTAATATATGCATATTTGGTTATAGCAAAGGTTAAAGATTACGGTTTATTTTGCAACAAGCTAATTTTATGCAGAGTTCACTAAAAAAAATTTTAAATCAGAGGAAAATAACTCTTTTATTGTTCATATTTTAGTTGAGTGGATCTAAAGGAGATGTTCATCAATCCTGCTAGTTCACAAGTTTTAGGTGGGCCTTCTGACACAAAGTCATAATAGGTCGGCACTTAGCCAACACTTTTAAAACACAAGCAACTACCACACACTCATACGTCAAAGATATATAGGGAAAGACTAATCATCGAAGCTCAAGATAGAGGTGTGTTATAACCAGTGACAACAGACTACTCAAAAAGATTTTTACACTCTGCAGAGGTTATACACTTTACTCATAGACCATGCACTCTTGATCATGGGAGTGACATGATGCTCACCTCACCTCCTCCATCCATCCCTGCAAGCCCACCCCAGAAGTGATCAAGGGTTACAACTCCGGGTTACAACTCCAAAATGCGAAGTCTTTAGCGAACCATATGTCTACATACATCACCGCAAGTCCACCCTTGAGCTCCCGTGCTCTACTAGCCTTCGAGTGGCCGAAGCGGAAACGGCAAGGAGTAAGGTAAGTCTTGCCCATGACAGGTTCTGTGGTCGCACGTGATTCACTAAGTTGAGGTCCAACAAATCGGTCCTTATGTGGCCAGAGCGAGTACTTTCATCTATGGAAGTTGGGTACCAACAAGCACATAGCTAATCCACATGCACATAACTAATCACCGAACACTGAGCACATAGCACAAGCCTCGCCCCTAACCAGAAACACCCATTCTTCTTCACCTAGCGCCAGCTATTCTATCACCTATTCCACTTTATTTTACTCACACCACCAAACTTATTTTAACGCATTTTATAATAAGATATAAATGAGAGGTGTGGCGATATAGACATCGCAAAAGGGTTTCAAGCATATTAGTAGGAAGGTGAACACCAGCATTAGCGAGCTAATGGTGGTAGCCTAAGTTAATCAAGGACAAAGAACGCAAGGGGTAAACAAGGTACTAGATGCCTTGTGCCAATATAATAATAGACTCGAGCACCTCTAATAGATAAACAAAGTAAGATATTAACTAACACATTGTTTTAAAGTAATAAAATAATATAATGCAAGCAATTAAGGCAATATAGGAACATAGCGAAAATCATAGGTTAAATATGATTAAGGAGTTAGAGCTTGCCAGCAACTCGTATTACTTAATCTTCGAAGTTCCAGTCTTCAAGCTCTTCCTCGAAGTTCGGATCTTGAAGCTTGGTCTCGACATCCGAGTCTTCAGGCTTTTCTTCGAACTCTGCCTCTTCCTCAAACTCAACGTTTTTTACACAGTAAGCACGTCTAATAAAACTAATGAAAAAAATAAAACTCGAGAAGAAGCAATTAAGATCCAATGAATTCGGGATAAGAACCAAATCAAACTCCGAAAGAATACCGATGACAAACGGGGCATTGCATGATGCGGTGATTAGTTTAGAATATTATTAGGTGAGGGACTTTCTAGATGATGCATGGGAAGCTATAGGATTTAGTGCACATATTTGTATTTAGGGTCGGCATAAAATGTGTGTATGCGTTGTGGTGTGTATTGCGATACTAGTGCTTTTATACAGGAGTGAACTTTTATAAAAGCATATGATGAGGACACAAAGTGTAAGCGTGTCGTATTATAATTTTTTCTGACTTAATCTTATTTGTTACAAGTTAGCGATTAGTTGTTAGGTTGATTTTAGATTACATATATCCCTGTTCTAGTGGTACTGTAGATATGCAGTGCGAGATTGGTAATACTGGTTTGTGAATAATTACCCGTATAGTGTGTTATCAGTTAATCACCTATCTTCTAATATGCAAGCATTTATTAATCATTACTTTATTATTTGACTTTACTTTATGTTTTAATCTATTAAAGCTAATAAGTGTTAAATGTATTATTACGCGTGTGTGCAGGTGCAGGTGCAGGTGCATATGCATGTGGCAACAACTGTGATTCATCTAGGTGTTCTGTGTGTCATTATTTATTTTCTAATATGTAGGAGATGTATAGTGGTTAATCATTTGATTTCACTGCCATAATTAAATCTAACAAGCTAATAGGTAGTAGACGTATTATTGCATGCATGCCGATAGTGGAACGCATCATGTGCCATTTAATAATATTTAATTTCTAATAAATTATTGATTTCCTAGTGATGAAGACTAATTAAATGAGTCTACTTATAAAATTAGAAACCCCTATGTGATATGTTCATTTTATGCATGATAATGCAAGGCTAAGAGCATGTGATAACCAACATTTAAAGATTAATTACTTTTATCTTTATAATTATGCCATTAATATGACAGGTGGCATGTGCTATGATGCATGCATTGACTAACGGTTTAACTATTACTTACTTCACTTTACCTTATAATTAAATTATTAAGATAACAAGTGGCCCCTATGCTAAAGCACGCTACAAGGGTAAGGTGAAAATTATAATTAATTATTATGATACTATGTTTAAAAAATACACAATAAAAGACTCGTATAAAATCTGATAAAAACCAATAAAAGGATAAGCAATTAAAGCGTTTAAACTCCAATAAAATCCATCATTAGGAAGAACCACAATAATCAGAGGCTAGTTGAGGTTTTTATGAGGTGGAGCTTAAGATTGTGATTCCGATGGTGAAAGAATCGATGAAATCAGAGTTAGCACGGAGAAATGGTGTTAAAAAGGAGCAGGAACTTTAAATGTACTTTTTAGAAAGTTTCCAGGAATCTTTCTACATAAAAGTAGGGATTAAGAGTGGGTGACGAGGTCAAGGGGACTTTGTGTAAGAAAATATATTTGTAGATTTTCTGGTGTTATGTTTGCATAGGGAAAAAATGATAAAGGGTAGACTTGTGTATACTTGGTGGGTGACTAAAGTGCAATTTATATTAAGTCTAGGGATTTTTCTGTAAAATTATTATTCTAGGGCATCATTATACTGTGTAGGAGGGGCTTTTATGTATAAAAGTATTTTTCTCGAATTTTATAGAATTATTTTTGTGTGGAGAAAGGCATTAGAAAATATTTCTGTGTGCAACTCTGTGTGGCTGTAGTATTTTTATTACTGTAGGCTGGCAGATGGGACCAGGGGGAATAGTACTGGAATAAAATAATTTACGCAGAGAGGCGCAGGGACCGTGCGGGCTGCGTCCACCACCCGTCGACCGGCCTTCGGCCACGGTCCACGGCCTCGCCGTGCACCACAGCAGCGGCGAGGGCGCAAGACGGCCGGGGGAAGCGCCGTTTCGGCCGGAGGAGAGAGAGGGGGAGTTAGTGAGCCTCAACAGGGGCTTGCCCAGCACGGGGAGGCGCGGTGCCGTACTGGCGACGGCGAGGGCGTCGTGCAGCGGCGGCACCTCCAATTTGGCCGGAGTTCACAGGAATTGGGGAGCTTTAGAGCAACAGTAGGTTGTAGGGTTGCTTTCGGCGACCTCAATTGAGCAGGAGCGGCAGCGTCAACGGCTGGCGGCGTGGAGCCTCGTCGGCGCGCGGCGAGCAGTGCCGGCGACTCAAAATTGAGCGAGGTTAGGTTGGGAAGAGATAGAGGGGAGTCCGGCGCAGCCGAATTCGGGCTCGGAACGGCCTTTTATAGGCGCGGCAGGGAGGTCGGGCTGGAGGCCGAGCCGGCGCTCCAACGGTGAGCTGGCCCGGGAATCCGGCTGTTCGGAAGGAAGGGTGACGGGACCGGTCATGATTTATCGGCGCAGCGAACTTCCGGGTCTTCGCTAGGCATGATGGCGCGGCTGGCTGGCCGAGAGACGCGGACAATCGGGGACGCGACGCGGTAGCGGAGCTGGACGTGATGATGGCCTGCGGTGGCGCGACGTCTTGGCAGGGCGATGCGCGAGTCCTTGGCCCAATGATGGCCGGAGATGAGAGAGCGCGAGAGAGAGAGAGATGAGCTGGAGCTCGTCTGTGGCGAGGTGACTGGACGGCTTGACGGTGATGACGACTGGACGAGCTCCGACGGTGACGCTATGGCGCGGCAAGGCCGGGACGAAACATCCGGAACAGGGGGACGGGACGGGGCGAGCAGCTAGGATGGGATGCGCGCGGAGCATCCGGGAGTAGTCAGGCGGGTAGCCGGGATGGGACGGCGTGGTGACAGGGGGCAGCGGCGTGAGCTGGCTGCCAGCACAGAGAGATGGAGAGAGGTGGAAGTTGGGTGAGCAGTGTTGGTCTGGGCCAGTGCTGTTGGGCTAGCGCAAGGGGTAAAAGAAAGGGTTCCTGGGCCGGCTGGAGGAGGGAAGAGGGGAAGATGCCCGCGCAGGAGAAAAAGGAGAGGAAGAAGTGGGCTGCGGCCCAGAAAGTTTTAGGATTTTTGGATATTCCGGGATTTTTGATTTAAATGCTTTGATTCAAATTCAAATTAAATACGAATGAATTTTGACAAATAAGATTCGAATAAATTCAGCGAATAGAATGAACAAAAGGAAGAAATCAGGCACTTAATCAAACTCAAGGTTTTATAATTTTGAAGTTTCCAATTTAGAAAGTTTTAATTTAAGTGAGATTTTAAATTTTTAAAAAATTCAGTTAGCGTTTGAATTAGAGAAATTTAGTTGGTGAGTTTTTAATTAGAAGCAAATTTTGGGATGTTACAGCTTTTTAGATTCCTGTGTTTTCTCTGTTTCTCCAATTTTTTTCTATTTCTATGTTTTTTATCCTTCATTCCAAATGGGTTCTTAACTTTTTGTCTGTCCTTTCACGGGATTCACAACATCCTCGCCGGATCAGGCTAAAAAAAATGTCCTCAAAGGATCTAGGTTCTGATGATAAAGGGAGGAGTGGCACGTAAACGAAGGTGGGTGAGGAGTAAATGTTTTGTAAGGGAGATGTATATGCGCTGGTGGTAGAAAGATGAATGACATGTGAGATATCTATTTATTAAAAAAAATAAGAAATCAATCTTATTTATAAAACTATTCATCCCACGACTCGCGATGCAGTGGAGTATACGAGGTGGTTGTGAAAAAATCTGCATTGAACGCGCGAGGGCATCTACACTTACCGCTGCAGGACGAGACCGCCGCGTTCATCAAGGGAGCCAACCACCAACGGTACAGGAACACGGTACAGTAACCTGCACCAGCACTACATGAGATGAGATGAGATGAGATGAAATGATAAACTGGTTACACTGTCGCCCACCGGTCTCCCCAGCAATCAGAGCCGGGCCCCATGTTTGTGAAATGCGGACAAGAGAATATGACCATCCAGTTCGTTGGCCCAACGCGATCTAAGCACTGTTTTATGGTACCACTTTCTTTTTCAAGGAAACCGTATCGCTTTTCTGATCAGTTGTCAAATCACACTTTTTTAAAAAAAATATACTTATCAAATTATTTGATTCATTTCTGCTGGAGCGCTGGTTCGTTGGTGGAACGTCCACCCAGCTCAGCAGCATCACGGCACCTTGTTTGACACAGTTTATTTTCAACTTATTTATAGAAATAAACAGAAGCTGTGTCAAACAGTAAATTTATTTTACAGCTTATTAAGTTCAGCAGCTTCTCAAAATAAACTAAACAGCAACTTATTTTTCAGCTACTTTTTACTTAGCTGAAAAAATAAACTGTTTTTTTATTAAATTTTAGCTGTACCAGCCTATATACTGTGCCATCGGCTGGCCTTTCGACACCGCACCAAAGTAGTACTATTTCATAGTACCACTTTCTTTTGTCAAGGAAACCGTATCGCTTTCTTATCAGTTGTCAAATCACACTTTTTTTAAAAAATATACTTATCAAATTATTTGATTCATTTCTGCTGGAGTGCTGGTTCGTTGGTGGAACGTCCACCCAGCTCAGCAGCATCACGGCACTCTATATACTGTGCATCGGCTGGCCTTTCGACACCGCACCAAGCGACTCCATCTCGTCTTGAGCGAGCGAGCGAGCAGATAGACAGAGCGTCGATGGAGAAGAACTCAGCGAAGCCCATCCGATGCAGAGGTGCGTGTACCCCCTGCTCCCGTCCGTCGTTCATCTCCTTCCTCGTCTGGACTCGCTGAATCCCACGCGATGATGTGTCGTCGTTTGCGCAGCGGCGGTGAGCAAGGCGCCGGAGCAGCCGCTGGAGATGGAGGAGGTGGAGGTGGCGCCGCCCCGGGTGCACGAGGTCCGCGTCAAGATCATCTGCACCTCGCTCTGCCACACGGACATCACCTTCTGGCGCATGAAGGTAAGTGGGATAAGATGCACAGCCGCTCTTCCTCGTCGCCCGCCGTAAGTTCGCTTCATCTTCATGGCTTGCGTGCTGTAGTACCTCTGTTCTCACATCCATCAGAACAGAAAAAAAAACAGCGTACGATCAAAAGTCAACTGTAGTTGTTCATTCAATTAGTATTAAAGAACTGGTTGGATCACTTTCACCAACTGCTACTACCAATAATCACGGTCATAGATAAACAAAAGATTATACTAACATGTCTTCGCTTAACCAAAGCATAATTCATGCTCATCATTGCAACAACCATCAGACATTTTGTCCATGGACTTCGGTTCCCATATATAACGAGTGCAAATGTAAGGATTAATTTGATATATACTATTACAGTTTTATAAATTGAAGATTATCACTATGGCTCACACATTGTTGAAATAGACGGCACACTGTCATTAATGAGGCAATGGCATATTTTCAAATTCAAATTGACAAAATTGTAATGTCGTATATGTAGTATCTTCCTGTTTCGTAAGTGGTAATTACGCACTGTTCTTTGTCCCGTATTTCAGGGTTTACCGGCCATGTTTCCGTCGATCCTCGGGCATGAAGCAGTCGGGTAAACAAAAACATTCCTGCTGCACCTCCACATTACACTACATTCACGTATACGGAGTACTCCTACTCAACTGTTGACGAAACCATGGGCATTGCGTGCACGTTTTCCCAGCGTGGTCGAGAGCGTGGGGGATCTCGTGGACGAGGTGGCCGTCGGCGACACGGTGGTGCCGGTGTTCCTGGCGCAGTGCGGCCGGTGCGCCGACTGCCTCTCCGACTGCAGCAACATCTGCTCCGAGCTGCCGTACCGTCCCGGGATGCCGCGGGACGGCACGACGCGCTTCTCGCTCGCCGCCACCGGCGAGCCCGTCCACAACTTCATCGCCGTCTCCAGTTTCGCCGAGTACACGGTCGTCGACGTCGCGCACCTCGTCAAGGTCCCCCGGGACGTCCCGCCGGAGCTGGCGTGCCTGCTCAGCTGCGGCGTGGCCACTGGTATGGCAGTTGGAACCCACGTATCGTATCGTAGTTCAATACTCTATTTCCTCTAGATGTTTTTACGGACGCCATTGGACAACGATGAACGTCACGGAAATATTGGATTCGTCGAAACCTACGGACGATGCTAGGCGTAATTCTTATCTTGCGTGCAGGGTTCGGTGCGGCTTGGAAGGTTGCCGCCGTGAAGGCCGGCTCGACGGTGGCCATCTTTGGACTCGGCACTGTGGGGTTAGCGGTAAGGACAAACGGATCGTGCATACACCATGTCTTCTGATCTCTACGATACCGACTAAGCTCGATGCCAATAATAATTTATTCCTTAAGAAATTGCCGGCAGCGGCCTGAGTACTTTATTTTTTTATTGTTGTTGTTGTTAATTTCTAATATAAATTTTGATTATTCGTTTTATTCAAAAAATTTGATAAATATTATATTTTTGTTATAATTTGCTTTATTTTTATAATTATTTAGATCACGACTTATAATTTTACATATTTAAATTAATTTTTTAAATAAAATAAATAATTAAAGTTGATGTAATAAATTAATGACGACAACAATTAAAAAATTATTTTAGCAGTACCATGATAACCGTACACTATCAACTTCACCGTAGTCCCTGTCATCATGTCGGGTCATCGTCTCACGCGACGGCGACTCCTGAACCGACTGCAGGTGGCGCAAGGGTCGAAGGTGCGTGGCGCCGAGAGGATCATCGGGGTTGATCTGAACCCGGACAAGTTCGACCTCGGTACGCGGCCACTTCTTGGGTTCTCACATCGTTGTCCAGGAACGACTCTGTTTTCCCGCGAACTGACAGGTCTGGTTGCGCTGCTGTTTCTCGCTCTTTGAAGGTAGGAGGATGGGGATCACCGACTTCGTCAACCCGAACGATATCGGAGAGAAGACTGTCAGCGAGGTCATCAAGGAGATGACCGGCGGCAGAGGCGCCGACTACTGCTTCGAGTGCATCGGTTCGGCGGCGGTCATGGCCGAAGCGTTCAACTCCTCTCGAATGGTAAGCACGCACAGACCGAACCTGAAATTCTTGCCGCGACGCCGAAGGACCAGCTCAACTCAACTAACTGACTGATCGGCACGCGTGGTCCAGGGCTGGGGGAAGACGATCGTTCTGGGCTTGGACGGCAGCGCGGCGCCGATCAGCATCCCGTCGAAGGAGATCATACGGGGGCGGTCGGTCGTCGGCTCGCTCTTCGGCGGGATCAAGGCCAAGGACGACATCCCCGCGCTGGCGCAGAAGTACCTGGACGGGGAGCTGGAGCTGGGCGCGTTCGTCACGGACCAGATGGGGTTCACCGAGATCAACCGCGCGTTCGAGATGCTCACAAAGGGGAAGTGCCTCAGGTGCATCCTCTGGATGGACGACGACGGCGGCAAGCGGGAACGCCGCGCGTGACAGTGCCTCGCCGTGCTTTTGGGTTTGACCGTCTTGGTGGTGTGTTGGCGCAAGATGAAGTGGCCCGTCGTTGGTTTCACTAGTGTTTCACCGTATTCGAATCGGCTCAATTTCTCACAAGTGTTGGTCAAAACTGTTGCAAGTTTGTGCGGTCCACTGGCTGTTTCTATCGCGTGTCACCTTCCGCACTCTATTCCGCGTTGTAGTTTGTCAGGTCGGAACTGTCGGATAGGAAACGGCGAGGAACCCATGATCTGTTGATTGATACATGTCAACAGTGATGGGCCTCTTGTTTTTTACAGTAAATTTCACAAAAACTACGTGAATTTAGTATATCATAAAATAACATATTTAAAGTATAGTATTTGAAAGAGTAAATTTCGTAAAACTAAAAGTATTTTATGAATATTATCACAAAACTATATGTTTAAATTATAGTTTCAGAAAATTACAAATTTGATACAGTAAATTTCAAACACAATGCATAAAATCTGTAGTTTTGTAATAAATTAGATACAAAATATGTAGTTTTATGATAAATTTGATCTTAAATCTGTAGTTTTGTAATAAATTTAATAAAATAACTGTAGTTTTGTAAAATTTACTCTTTTGAAAACTATAGATTTAGAAGATGCAACGTTGCATAAAAATGTAAGGTCCATTTGGAACAAGAGATTTTTTTTATTTATATGTTTTTTATCTTGTGAAATTAATTATTCCCTATAAAATTTCTATAAAATTCATGTGTCCCAAACGGGACCAATATTTTGATAAATTAGACACAAAATTAGATATGAAATCTATAATTTCCTAAAATTATGGCTTAAATTTACAGTTATACTCCCTCCTGTTCATATTAGAAGTCGTTTAAGACATGATTATTAATACCAAAGAGTGATTAGTTAGAGGTAATTGTTCTATTTTTATCCTTATTGCCAAAGTCCCTTCATGAAAAACATCCCCTCCTTTTGCTACCCGTTAGCAAGGCACACTGGCGAGCGACGCAGATTCAAACCCTAGCGGCCGCTTTTCCTGGTGCGTGGCTCATTTTTTGCCCCGGGAAGCAACGCGCCACGATGACAGCGCAGGAAACGAGCAATGCGCCAGGCTGCAAGAGCAGGAAACGAGCAGCTGTGTCTGCGGAGTACTAGTAAATGGCCAGCCTGAAGGGTATTTGAGTCTCATGTAGGAGTAGCTTAATTTTTACAAATCGACTTTTTTCAGCACTTTGTTCAACAGCACAAAACATCTTCTAATATGATAAGTAATATTGATAAAAGACACATTTATGAAATTTACTCTGTTTCCTATGATGAATCACATGAAGGGATCATGCCGTTTTGCGAAGCCAAATCCATTTGTTTGTTTCGGTCAAAGAAAAAAAGGAACCAGTGATGACGCTTTGGTTCGAGTGAGCATTAATCAAGAGGAAAAAAACGCATTGGGAAACAAATTCAGCCCGATCGAGATTCGAGGCGCCGGCGCGCCGCGCATCTCTTCGTTCACCTCCAATCACACTCACACGGCTTCAAATTCTCCAGCACTGCTCCTCCGCCCCTTCATATAGCGCAGCCCTGAAGCAGCGTTTCTGCACCATGGAGTCGCGGTCGCGCCGCCGCCTCGGCTCGCGGCCGCCTCGACCAGGGCTCAGATGGCGACGGAGTGGACCGCCTTAGCACCCTCCACGACGATCTTCTCCTAATGATCCTCCACCGCCTCCAGTGCACCCGCGCCGCCGCCCGCGCCAGCGTCCTCTCCCGGCGGTGGCGTCATCTATGGAGGCGCGTGTCCGAGCTCTACCTCCTCGATATGCTGCCCGGCACTGTCGAAGCCATCGTCTCCCATGTCCAGCTCTCGAAAATCTCCCTTCTCTACATCAAGTTCGTTAGCCGCAGCGTCTCTGCTGCAGCCATCGCCTCGCTGCTCCACATCGCGGCGCGTCTAGACCCGGTGAATTCACCTTCATCTGTAACTATGTGAACCCAAATGATCACGACACCGGCATCGAATTGCCTGTCTTTGCCGCGCCACATATATCGTCCTGTCTTTACCCCTCCATCTGACACTGCCGGCGCAAGGCGGCGAGTTTCTGGTGCTGGAGAGGCTTCGCGTCTCAAACTGCCTCATTGACATGGGTGCCCTGATCTCGCGATGCCCTCGCCTACGCGCGCTGAGGGTTACAAATTATCGGAGCCAGGAAACCATCGTGATCCACTCGACGACCATTGAGGAGCTTCATTGGCGTCAGCGTTTCAACCAAGTGTGGGGTGACATCCAGGTCCCTCTGATAAAGGATCTCTCGTGGCGCCATTATTTTGAAGACGGTCGGCGAGACTTCGCTATTATGATCAACAGGTCGTGGCGCCTAAACTACCTGAAGTTAGAGACGCAGAAGAGAAGCAGCGTCGTCCTACGTTTGGATTTACTACGACATGTGGTGCGTGTTCTTTCCATTGCCGTTCTGGCTTCCATGAAACTTGTAGATTTCATAATCGTTCAACCTGTCGTCATCAGTTTCCTTGCGGGTTACTCCCTTCATTTTCTAATTGTTGTTATTACGAGTCTTATGACTAGAATAGTTTTAGTTATTGAAGTAAGATTTGTTGCCACTTGCCACAACAGTTCAATAACAGAGGGGGTACTTTCTTATGATTTACATGCGTTGACAGAAACATGTACTACACACGCTGAGCATGAAGGAAATATCCCAGTTGCCTAATTTTTCTGATTTGAAGTTGAATCTTTATACAAATGAACATGTTTATGGAGCAATGATGCTGAATCTGTTCAGGATTTACAGTGGTGCACGAAGGCTTCATCTTGTCCTTGATCAAAATAAGGTAATGCTTAACTGAAATTTCATTAGCTGTTGCCTAGCTTGTTTGAGTTTCAAGAAATAGGTTATCTGCACTTGTAAATTTTGGATTCAGCCTGACCCCTTTAATCCATGAATTCAGGTGGGGAGACCCCCCCCCACCTCCGGTAGACTGTAAAAAAAATGGATTCGCTGTTTCCAGGGTGCGTTTTAGTTATTGACGAATAACGATATTTTACTTCTATTTCACTAGAAGGATATGGATGATCGAAGCCACACAAGATGTCTTTGCGATCAATCGGGATGCTGGAGAAGCGGACAAGTCTTAATTTGTCTTGAAGAAGTTGAGATACAAAATTTCAAAGCAAGGAACCATGAAGCCGATTTCCTGAAACTCATATTCAGGTGCGCGCCCCTGACAAAAGTGATTGTGAGACTAGCTGCTCATGCTTCGACAAACAGCAAAGGATGCAAGGACACCTGCAACCTGTTTAACGCGAATTCTTCTGTGGAATGTTATGTTTACCGTAAGGGTGGTAAGGTTGTCTATGCATGATTTCAGATGCTGCAGGAGATAGTATCATGAAGCTTGTTGTGCTGTCAGAACTCTGGCATCAACTAGGTTAATATTTCTGCTAATGATTTCAAAACTTTGTCATGGATTTTAGGGGCAAAGAAATTTCGTGCAAAAAATCTTGTTCTCCCATGTTCGGTTCATGAATGCATGTATCCCAGTTTCAGAACTATTGGCTTATTAGAGATGAATATTTGTCTTGCATTCAGTATTATCCAGATTCTATTAATCCACTTCAATACACATTCTGGTCTCAAACAAATTCCTTTTTACACTAAATTTACACGCTTTTGTTCGGGAGTACAGATTATCAACCATTTTGTGGATACACTAATGCATTATATCTAGTGACGGTGCACAAGCATCACTAGATACTTTCGTTGACTACAAACATCAACTTTTGATCATTCATTTTATTAAAAAAATATGATAAATTTCAAATATTTTATTATAATTTGATTTATCATCAAAGTTGATTGAATTACAACTTATATTTTTTTAAAATTAAATTAATTTTTTAAATAAGATGAATGGTCAAAGTTTTTTAAGTCAACGGTGACATCCACAGAGGATTTAGGCACCACGAACATCCTCTTGAAGTTTATTTACATCGCCCTACTAGTTCACGAAACCCATTCACCAGAACTAATGGTTGTTAACAGAGACAACCTGAATGTACCTCTCTGAACGGTTGTGCTGACTCGCCGGTTTGAGCCACTGATCACAAATGAGCAAGAGGTAAAATCACATGTTAACGCGTGCACAAAACGATACGGAACAGTAAGAACAACGAAGCAAATGTGCCCTTTCAACATCCACATGTCAGAGAAACTCAAGGACGGTAAAAAGTAGACGCATAAAGTTGAGTTACTCTGAAATGTGGACGCATAAAGACGAGATTGTTTCGGAACTGCTCCACTGTCAGACTTCACATGGTACTCACCCTGGTTTCAACTGTTGAGTTTGAGCAAGAAATCAGGACTGTCCAGTTTATGACCTAGAAGTATCGTTATCAATAATCTAGGCTCATTGCTAGCTGAAAACAACTATGTACGTCAACATGTATGACACGTGCAAAACATGTAAAATGAACTGAAAGGAGGTCACGGACATAGGCACATACATTAGCCTCCAATACTGCAGACTATCTGAGCAGAAGTACACAGATTGGGGTTCATCAAGCAACACCAGGTTCAAGTGTAGGACATGATTTATATATTGACTCCATGAACTACTGGGGTGAGATGGTGTCGCCTTTCAGTAGTTCCTTAGAGAAATTGGGCAGCCCCTCCAGTAGCCTTTTGTGATCATTGCTTGCCATCAGTGAAGAGATGATAGTAGAGATAAATTTTGCATCAAGGGCTACATTCTTGGTTCTCATTTCATGAATCAATTCCAAAACCTTATTTGTTTGGCCTGTACTGCTATAACCTTGGATCAGTGAATCAAATATAACGCCATCAGGCACAAAGCCACTTGCAGTCATTTGTTTAAGCACCCTCTCGGCCTCTCCTAAATCTCCTAATTTTGCAAACATGCTGATCAACGTAGAATATGTCACAGCATCTGGAGTCAGACCAACATCAACCATATCTTTAAGCAACTGCTTAACCATTTTCATGTCCCCTGATTTGCCTGCACCATGGATCATTGTGGTGTATGCGACAACATCTAGAGTGCAGTTCTTACCCATTTCATTGAACAAACTCAAGGCCTGCTCCATCATTCCCTGATTGCACATAGCTGAAAGCAAAGGAATATAGTGAAATAGCTCAGGCTTTATCCCGCGTTGTTGCATTGTACATAAGAACTTTTCCGCACGTTCCACTTGCCACATCTTGCTGAAGCCATTTATCAGTATGCTATAGGTGAATGAATCAGGCTCCAATCCAGAACTAAAAAGCTCATCCACCAGCTCCATAGCCATCTTTACCTTGTGAACTCTAAGGAATCCACCGATCAGAAAATTGTACGTCACCAAGTTAAGCGTAAGCCCCCTCTCAGCCATCATCTCTAGAACTTGGACTGCCTGCCTCATCCGACCGATCTTACAAAGTCCATGTATAACCGAGTTGAATGTCATCACGTCAGGCTTAACTGCACTATCTCCTTCAATCATCTCATCAAGCAACCCTATAGCCTCATCCATCTCGAGCACACTAGAAAGACCGACGATCAGGGTGTTGTATGTCACAACATCCGGCATCACCCCCTTCTCTTGCATCCTCTTCTTAATATCCATCGACTCGCTTATCGAACCTTCCTTGCACAGCGAGTTGATCAGCACATTGTACGTCACCGTATTTGGCTGAATGCCCTGTTCAACCATCAAGTCCAGCACCTTTGCAGCCTTTCGCATCTTACCTTCTCTGCACAGGCTATCTATTAAACCAGTGAACATGATCACATCAGGCTGAATCCCCTGACGAGACATTTCCTCAAACACCTTGCCTACATCCTGCCACCGGCCCGACTTACAGTACCCCCGCAGCAAACAACTGTACACGACGATGTCAGGCTCGACACCGCCCTCGCACATCTCGTCCAGAAGCTCCACGGCCCTATCGACCTCCGCGGCGTCGCAGAGGCCCCGTATCAGCGTGCCGTACGTGACGACGTCGGCGCGCACGCCGCGGGCCTGCATGGTCCGCAGCATGGCCACCGCCTCGTCCACGCGGTGCGCGCCGCAGAGCGCGCGCATGACGGTGGTGTAGGAGACGGCGTTGGGGCGGGAGGCGGCAGCAGGGCCCGCGTCCTCCGCCATGCCGCGGAGCAGCGCTAGCGCCGCGGGGAGGTCCCCGCGGCGGCAGAGCGCCGCGAGGACCGAGTTGTAGGAGACGGTGTCGCGGACGGCC